>VMDO01032174.1:0-19244 GCA_007922755.1 Pedetes capensis | reverse complement strand
TAATAATAATAATAATAATAATAACAACTATTATTATTATTAGGCAAAGGTTTATATAGACACTTCTCAAAGCAGACATGGCCATGGCCAGTACGCATATGAAGACCCTCAACATCCTTAGTCTGCAGGGAAAAGCTAATTAAAACCACCATGAGAAACATATCCATTGGAATTTCTAAAATTAAAAAGACTGACAATCCCAAGGCTGGGCAAGAATATGGAACAACTGGAACGTAGACTTTCAGAAACTGCTTGGTGGTTTTTAAAAAGTTAAGCATATACTTACTATACAATCCAGTCATTTCATAAATTCATTCAAATAAAATGAATTCATTCAAATAAAATGAAAATGTGTCTATAGGATGACTTGAATATAAATATTGATAGTAACTTTACCCATAATAACTAGAAACTAGAATTAGCCCAAATGCCCATCAATAGATAAATAAATAAAATGTAATTAGTCCACACAATGAAATATAGCAACAAAGAACAAACTAGTTCATCCATGTAGGTGAATTTCAAAATCACTGTGGTGAACAAAAGAAGCTAGACACAAAAAAATACATAGTATGAAACTCCACTTACATAAAATTCTAGAAAAAGAAAACAAATTCTATGTTTGCCTGGTGCAGGGATGGAGAGAGGAATATGGAATGTCAAAGGACAAAGGAAATTTTTGTGCTAATACAAATATTCTTGCTAGTAGTTTTTGTTCCTTTGTTATATCCATATGCTTAAGCTCAATAAATTATATTATTTAGGTGGATGCAGTTTGTTAAATATTTGTTGTTGTTGTTGTTGTTGTTGTTGTTGTTAGGTGCCGTCGAGTCGGTATTCGACTCATAGCGACCCTCTGTACAACAGGGGAAACACTATTATCAGTGCTTCTCTGCTGTTCATAGGGTTTTCAATGGCAGATTGACTTTTGGGAGGGGGTTGCCAGGTCCTTCTCCCAAGCCTACAGCACCTGGTCTTCCCAGGTGGTCTCCCATCCAGGTACTAACCAGGCCCGACCCTGCTTAGCTTCCGAGATCTGAAGGGATCGGATGCCACAGGGCTACGGCTGCAGGCGTTAAATATATAGTATACTTTAATTAGAAAATTGAGAAATGCACCATCTCCAAGTCAGCATACAACAGAGATATCTATCTACACATCCATTTTTATTGTAGCATTTTTCACAAAAGCAAAGTTTTGAAATCAGCCCAGGTGTCCATCAACAGATGCATAAAGAAAGAAAATGTGTCATATATATACAATGGAGTACTATTCAGCTATTAAGGACAAAATTTGGTCACTTGAAGTAAGTGGGTGGAGCTAGAGATGATCACATCAAGAAAAATAAATAAGCCAGGTCCAGAAAGACAAATTATTACATGTTTTCTCTCATATGCAGAATCTAGACTTTTGAAAAAAAACACAAAGACTTGAAAGTTGAGTTGGGGCTATTTGGGAGGAGGAAGGAGACCAGTGGGAGTGGGGAGGAAGAATTGGTGAAGGTAGCAGAGTGGGGAGTGAGTAAGTTCAAAGTAGATCATGTGCATGCATAAGAATGTCAGAATGAAACCCATCAATTAGAAAAAAAAAGAAAGAAAAGAAAAAGCATCCTAACTCCCTGCATAGCATTAAGCAATTCTTTTAACTTCAATAAGGCTTGGTTTTCTAATCCAGGAAGTATAAATAATACCTACTTCTCAATTTTTTGTGAGGAATGGGGACAATATATAAGTTTAAAAGTGTCTACACAGCACCTGTCATATGCTTTGGATTATAATTTCAATTTCACTTGCTTCTACAACACTGATTTTATCCAGCATTCTCTAATACTTTAAAATATATTGTGCTCACCAAGTTTCTTGCATATAGTAAGTATTCAATGAACATACATTGAATGGATAAATTTTTAAATGTCACAGGTACACAAAAGTATTTGTTGACAAATACATGAAAACTTATACACACATGTATCACAATGGACTATTTTGATGGAACCACTTTTACCATTCATTCATTCATCTGTTGTTGAAATTTTAAATCAAAAGTTAAGATGTCGTAATGTTTGCTTAAAATATAATTACTAGAACTTAATTCCTTGTTTGTTCCTTGTTATAGACTTGCTAAATTTATCTTGCTGTATATGTAAAACTTATATATTCCACCCTGTGAGCCACCTCCCATCTCCTTGCTTCATATCTGCCTATTTCCATGACAACTTCCACCTTATGAGTCACCTCCTGATTTTTTACAATTGCTACTTATTTTATTGTGTGTGTATTCCCCACCCTGTCAGCCACTTTCCAATGTCTTACAATTGTGAAACTTATCTTATTGTGTGTACTCTCCACCCTGTTAGCCACTTCCCAATTTCTTACAATTGCTAAACTTACTGTGCATACTCTCTACCCTGTTAGCCACTTCCCAATTTCTTGACCCATGTATATGTATCTGCTTATTTCCATGGTTACTAGTTTCATTCAGTTAAAGTTTTGCCTAACCCACCTGCAGATGGTCACGTAGGCTGTACACATGTGGTTTTAGCTGGCAATCCCCACCTTGTAAACTATATAACCCCAGGAGAACTAAAGTTTGGGGTCAGTCATGAGAGGACTCGTTTCCTTGGGCGGACCTTGCTATAGTAATAAATTTATTGTTTTACCCAAATCCTGAGTCTTTTGAACTACTTTCAGTTTTCTCACGCTGCTTCAATCTAATATGTACTGAGTTTCTATTATGCACTAAATGCTTAATATACAAGGGTAGTCAAGAGACAAAAATCCCTGTTCTTGGCATTATGTATTCTTTGAAGGATGGGAACACAAATCAAGGGGGTAAGAAAATAAACAATGAATAAGTAAATATGTTAGAAGGTGATATGAATACGAATGTTAGAAAGTGATAAAATGCTGTGGAAAAAAGAAAAACAAAGAGAAGCCAGGAGCAGTGGCTCACACCTGTAATTCCAGCAACTGAGGAGGCAGATGCAGCAAGTTCAAGACCAGAGGCAGTCTGTGTAATTTAGCAAAATCCTGTCTCAAAATAAAAAGTAAAAAAATGGCCTGGGAGTACAGACCAGGTATAGCACTTGCAAAGCATGCAAGCTCAAGACCTTGGGTTCAAATCCTCCCACCCCTGTCCCTCTTCCTGTACCAGAAAAAAATCAAAATCAAAAAAAAAAAAAAAAAAAAAGGTGTGCTGCAATTTTAAATTGGGTAGCCTGTACTGCCAAAGTAAATGCTGAGAAAATATGTTGAGCAAAGTAGATAGGAGAGTTAGCCTTTTAGGGAAAAAGACTCTAGGCAGAGAAAAGCTAGTGTATACCAGACCATACCTGGCTTGTTCAAGGATAGAGTGGAGTGAGAAAGAGAGATAATAAGATATGAAATAAAAGTAAATTGGATGTGGCAAAGAGGCAGATCTTGGGAGGCCGTTTGGAGAGCCATCAAAAGTTTTTGAACAGAGGAAAAACACAACTTGTTTTTGCTTACAAAAGCCCCCAAGAAATGTTTTATGGAAGAGGTTTCAAGACTTACTCAAAATGAGGATATTTTCCCATGAAAACAACTGTCTCATTTATAATTTATCAGCAATCAAAGCCAGTTTTGTTCTATTTCTAAACAAACATCCTAAAACTTTAAAAGATATTAACCAAGTTAAATATCCTGGAATGTCTTGGTTCAAATGTGCTTCATTATTCTTACAGTTTCTCAACCTTCATTTTAAATCAGTTTTTAATTTTAAAATGAAATTATTTTTGCATGAAGTCTTTCTTCAACCTTACTTAATATGGCCACCATCCCTAAATCCTTTCCTCCTTGAACAGTAATTCTATTTCTCTATTTCGCTTCCAGGTACATCTGGTCTATATCAATGACTTGTTAAAATTGGGTTCTTGTCTGTAGAAAACATCTAATGATTTGTTCTTCTCAAATGGCTGTTTCGGGATTGCTTCAGGAGTGGATTGTCATGTCCTTCTCCAGTATCTAATGATTAGGTTCTCTCAAACAGATGCAATGTCTACTCTGCATCATACAAATACACAGTGGTCACCTCCTCTAATCTTTTTCTTACTTTTATTATGTGTGTAATTAAGGTCACGTGTCATTTTTAACACAACTCACAGGGCTCTATGATAACATGTTAACTTTTTTCTCATAAATTTGACATTTTACTACCATAATTATGTATATGAAATCTGGATGACATCCGAGTCATTAATGAAAATTCTAAGGACTTGTAATTGATTCATTTCCATCTCGAGAAGCCTCCAAAGTAGATCTCTCTTCTTAAATACATACTTTCCCACAATTCCATGACAATACAGAGGTTTTTGTTTTATTTTCTAAGGGGAAAAATCCACAGAGAGTCACTATTTATTTTAAAACTTCATTTGAGAGCAAATTCATGGAAAGACTAAAATTTGCTAGTTCTCTTCCCATTGTCATTACCATTTATTTTTCTGCTATATTTTATCTACTTTTAGAGTCCCCAAAATGTTCTTAAAAAGAAATTAGTAGTAGGTTGTCATGGAACACACTTATAACCCCAGCACTTGGGAGGCTGAGGCAGAAGGATCAACACAAGGTCAAGGCTAGTCCTGTCTACACAGCCAGTTCTAGGCTAGCCTTGGGCTATATAGTGAGACTTTGTTTCAAAAAAAAAAAAAGAGAGAGAGAAATTATTTAGTAACACTAAGGATAAAAATCCAGCTCTCAGTATAGTATGTACCAACTTACTATGACATCTTCATCCATTGATCATCTACTGGTTTCCAATCTCCTTTTACTAGCTGCTCAAAATTTGTGATAATAGTACCACCTGCACCTAAAAAATGAGCAAAACAAAAATATGTAGTCAACATTTTTATATTTGAGGGGAGCCATAATTCTATAACCTGATTTAAAATCCAACAGGATTCTTAAAACATAATTCTTAAGAGGAAGAGAAGAGTTACCTTGTGTACTTAGAGCACTGAGACAACTGCAGTTCTCCCCTTTAGCACCATCATGGCAATTGTCTATTTTACTGTAATCAAGGTTAAACCTGGGGCCTCAGGCACAGAGACAGGTATGACTAGAGGTTTCTAAGACCTGAACAATAAAATCCTCTCCCTTATCATTATTTCCTTTCCTAAAATGATTAGTTTTAGGTGTAATACACTGCAACAAGAGATTAGACAAACCTATTCAATTCCTACGTATAAAACTACAAAAGCAGTTGATGCAATGTGAACACAAATCCAGGATCATATTTATAATTTCCAGTAATTCAGGGCAAAGGAAAAAAAACAGAAAATACAAAACACTGTTTTTTGTTTAAATTAATCATGTTTCTAATATAAACTGGTTTTATTTATGGTGAAATAATTAACTATGAATCACTCTGGTTCAGGGACTCCTAAATAAATCAGTCTCAAAAATTTTATATCATAAGTCAGTGAGGCTCAAAATAATAGCTGGTGACTAATACTAATGAAAAATACTAGTTCTGAATTAAATTTACTAGCCAACAAAAGCACTTTTCTGAAAAAGACAATTATTAAAGTATGCAACCTCCATTGGTATAACCAGAAAATTATCCAATAGTTATGGCACATCAATAACAGAATATTTATGAACATACATTGTTAATATTACCTCGGGCCCAGCCAATAGCTATCATGATTATCCAGCCATTTTTGTAATAGCTACTAGCATGTGTGACTCCACCTACTATTTTCCAAGTTCTGGTCACCTCCTTCATTCCTGCAGCCAGGAGTTGAACAGGAAGAAAAGAATAGCCCCGGGAAACTAGGTCACATGGACAAAAAAATACAATATACCTGAAATTAAAATTTAAATATTTTAGTATACGAATATAATCAGAAGAATGTAAGTAATAATCTACTCCATTAGTACTAACAACATGGCATAATACAACAAATGGAATTATCAACATAAATTTTGGATGTGAATTCAAGAAAAACAGGGATTGGGTACAAAGTCAATTTTTTAAATCACATGAAAAATCTGTTAATGTCATGATCAGAAAGGAATGTAAACTTTGGACTTCTGAATACATTATAGATGTAAGAAATATCACAGAGTTCCTAATTTGTATCTATACTATTTTAGAAGTTAAGTACAGAATCTACTAACAAAATAAAGCAAATGTATAATCTCTTCTGGGGTAATGACTCCTCTAATAATAGACTGTCTTTGTCCTTTGGAAAAATGAATTAGAGTAAAGGGCTTTTGGTAAATGAGCAAAACGACATTTTAATGCCCACTAACATTACCTGTGCCTCTTTGTGTAGGACATAAGCTGCAATCTATACAAAGAAAGGCAACAGCTCATAAAGAAGCAGGTTTATGTTAAGAAAAAACATTTTCTTACAGTGAAAGAGTATGAAACTAGCTCTTTAGTTGAGTAAGCTTAGTTTTAACCAATTAAATTATATTATTAGTTTAAGAATAATTCATCCCTTTTCTGGTGAATTTTTTTAACTTCATTTGTTCTAAGTATCTATTCAAATACTATTATTAATTTATTGGAAAGCACATTATTTTTTTCTCTCCATTCCTAAAATACTCTGATGTACAACACTGTGCTTAAAGCAGAACGTATCTCCTTTATAATGTGGTGATGTGGTGATATGGAAGACATGGCACGAAAAAAGTACTTTATCTCTTTTAAACGCAACTATTAGTTTTATTGCCTACAGCCATAGCACTGTGGCTATTGATCCCGTCAGATCTCGGAAGCTAAGCAGGGTCGGACCTGGTTAGTACCTGGATGGGAGACCACCTGGGAACACCAGGTGCTGTAGGCTTGGGAGACGGACCTGGCAACCGACTCCCAAAAATCAATCTGCCATTGAAAACCCTACGAACAGCAAAGAAGCAATGACAATAATGTTTCGCCTGTTGTACGCAGGGTTGCTATGAGTTGGATACTGACTCAAAGGCACCTAACAACAACAATTAGTTTTATTGCAGCTCATGATTCATAGTCAGAATTTCTCAAATCTAGTCAATAGAATATGAAACATTTGCCAAAATATTGCTTCAGAGACCTAATACAATATGCGATGGTGTGTTCAGCCTAAGCCACCTTTTCTTCTTCATCTTCACTTACCAATTCCTTTCTATTATTCAAAGTACCACTCAAATACTACCACATTTGGAGGTTTTATTTTAATATTCTCAGCTCAGACTAATGGAGATTCTGTACAACTAAAACAATTAGCTTATATGCCTCAAAACAGCTCTTTATACATATTTCTTATAATATAAAATAAGGCTATAATGCTCATAAATTTTAATAGTCCTTGGGTGACAGCAATCATTCATCTTATTACCACCTAAATTAAAATTCAGTATGATGAAAAATAGCTCTAAAAAAAATCATTTATTAGAAGGTAATCTAGAGAGAAAAAATATATATCAAATCAAAGAATTAGTTCATAAATAAAGACCTTGAGAGAAAAGAATAAGTTATCTAAGAGTAAAAAGATTTTTGAAAATAACAGGTATGATTTAAAATTTTACATGTTCATAGAATATTTAAAGGTCTCTGTACACTACTCTCTTTAAATATAGAGCTGAGTTCCAGGAAGTTAGGTAACAGAGAATAAAAAGAGTACATACACTTACATAATAAATTTTACATATATTTTAATAAGATAAAATTATGTTACATATTTTAAAGATTAGGTTTCACTTCAGCAATAATTAATGCTCAGAAGTAAAATACTCAAAGGAATAACAAAAACTATATTACAAATGACCCCATTTTCATTCCCTATGTCTACCTTTAACATGAGTTTGAAAAAAACTTACACTATTACAAAAGCAATTATGGACTTTTTACATTCAACTATGTGACATTATGGCATATAGTCTAAAATTATGATTACTGCTATTTCTGAATCAGTAAATCCTTATTTCATTTAATCAGATATTTCTAAACTATACTAACAATAAGCTGGCATACTGAAAAAAATCTATTCTTCTCACTTGAGTGCTAAGTAGGCACAGAGCAAAAGAACAACTGTTTATTGTGTTCAACAGACTTACAAGTAAATGCATCCCTTAATAATCGTTCTTACTTTACAGTATAAATTAGCTATTTGAAATCCCTTTAAGGAATACCTCAATCAACACAAACTGCAAACATTCAATATACAAAAAGTTACAAATGGAAGTTTAAGTTTAAGGAAAACATATTAGGACATAAAAATAAATACACAGAAAAATTATAAAATACTTCCCCCAGAAACAGATTTTCAAAAACAAAAATCCTGTTACCATGTATACTGCCAGCCAGATGCCGTGGTGCACATCTGTAATCCCAGAAACTCAGAAGGCCTGACACAAGTAGGATTTCATCTTCCAGGCCACAGGCAGTCTACACAATTTAGCAAAACTCGGTCTCAAAAAAGGAAGAAATAAAAAAAGGGCTCAGGGTACAGCTCAGTGGTGGAGCACTTGCCTAGCATGCATGAGGCAAGAAGGAAAAGGAGGAGGTGGAAAAGAAATGCACATTGTCTTCCAAGCATTATGACATAATCAATTGTCTTTGCCAGTAGATGGTGCTAATCTCCAGATGTGCACACTATGAAGCTATGGTACCATATAAAAATTGGTCTTGCTTAGAAGAGTTGATAGTGCATTCCAAACATCATTTTAACTCTCAAAGTCAAATGAAGCAAAGATTACAAATTTATTCTAAATGTTACACCTTAAAAATGAAAATAGTGCAATACACTGTCTTTAAGCCAGCATCATTTTTATATTTAACAATCTGAGAAGACAAAGACAATTTTCCTATAGCGAGATTACAAAGCAATTCACTGCATAAACACAGACTAATGGACTAGATACCCTAGGTTTGAATCCCAGCTCCAGGTACTCAGACTCTCTGATATCTTACGTAGGTTATTAACCTCTCCATGCCTCAGCTACATCTTATCATAAGAATAAAATAGTACTTACCTCACTTGGTTCATGTGAGACTTAAGTGAGATAAAATATGTAAAGAACTTAGAAAAAGTATCTGGGACATAGTACATGCTACACAACACCAATTACAACTAGAACCAATAAAAATGTTCAACAAATAGTACAGATATTAATATAACGAATTATATAGAAAGGGAAAGGAATTTACTATAATTACATACAAAAATACAGATGAATCTTAGCAACATTAAGTCGAGGGAAAAAAATAAGTCCCAGAAAACTATAGACAGTATGATGTCCCATTTCAAAATATGTCCCATGGGGCTCAGGGTGTAGCTTAGTGCTATAGTGTGTGTGCTTAGACTCTAAGGTTCCATCCCAGTACCATAAAAAATAAATGAAGCAAAATAAAATAAGATCCAAAACAAATAAAACTAAAAACATATTGTTTGTTCAAATATGTGATAAAAAATTTTCTAAAAAGTAAGATAAACACAAATCTTAGGATAGAGATTATTTGTGGGAAATTGGGAAAAACAGAATAGAAGAAGAGAATGTATAAGTGCATTACTGGTAAAGTTCAGTTCTTAGGATAAGTGCGATATAGGGGGAATATAAATCAGTATAACCACTTTGGGTAATGATTTGGCATTATCCAATAGAATTTAAGAATAACTTTCCCTACAACTCCATAAATGTACTCTTAAGCTATGTCAAAAGGAAATCTTGCTCTTGTGTACCAATAAATATATATGAATTTTCTTAGAAACATTGTTTGTAAGAGGAAAAATTAGAAACTCTCTGTCAACAGAGAAATGAATAGATTATGACATATTAATTCTATTATGCATTTATTGTGGTTGCTGTTAGGTGTTGTTAAGTCAGGTCTGACTCATAGCAACCTTATGTACAACAGAATGATTCACTACCCAACACTGTGCCATGCACATGATCTTTTTTATGTATAAGTCCATTGTTGCACCCACTTTGTCAATCCATCTAGTTGAGGATCTTCCTTTTTTTTTTTAAACTGATCTGCCACTCACCCAAATATGTCCTTCAGGGATTGGTCCCTCCTGATAACATGTTCAAAATACCTAAGACAATCTAGCCATCCTTACTTCCAAAGAGCACTCTCGTTGCACTTCTTCTAGGTCAGATCTCTTGGTTCTTTTGGCAATCCCTGGTATAGTCAATATTTGTCTCTAGCACCATAATTCAAAAGCATCAATTCTCCTGTATCTCTTATTTAACACCTAGCCTTCACAAGCACCTGATGTCACTAGAAATAGGGCATGAGTCAGGTGCACCTTCGTCTTCAATGTGACATCCTTACTTTTCAACTCTTTAAATAGCTCTTTTGCAACAACTTTTCCCAATGTAATGCATCTTTTGATATCTTAACTGCTCCATCCATGGGTGTTGATTGTAGAACCAAGTAAAAAGAAAACCTTGGGCAACCTCAGTCTTTTCTCCATTTATCATGAAGTTGCTTACTGATCCAGTTGTAAGAATTTTTGTTTTCATGATGTTGAGGTACAATCCATACTGAAGGCTGTATTCTTTGATCTTCATCACTAAATGTTTCAAAACCTCTTCAGTTTCAATAAGCAAAGTTGTGTCATCTGCATAATGCAGGTTGTTAATGAGTCTTCCTCCAGTCCTGATGCCGCATCTTCTTCATAAAGTCCAGTGTCTCAGATTATTTGTTCAGCATAAAGACTGAAAAGGTATGGTGAAAGGATACAGCCCTGACACACACCTTTCTTAACTTTAAACCAAGCACTGTTTCCTTGTTCTGTTCGAATGACTACATCCTGGTCCAGGTACAGATTCTTCATGAGTACAAGCAAATGTTCTGGTATTCCCATTCTTTGCAATGTTATCAATAATTTGTTATAATCCACACAGTCAAATGCCTTTGCCTAGTCAATAAAACACAGACATCTTTCTGGTATTCTCTGCTTTCAGCTAATATCCACCTGATATCAGCAATGATGTCCCTGGTCCGATGACCTCTTCTGGATCTGGTTTGATTTTTTGGCAGTTCCCTGTCTATATACTGCTGCAGTTGCTTTTGAATGATTTTTAACAAAATTTTATCTGCATGTGATATTAATGATTTCATTTGATAATTTCTACATCTGGTTGGATCCACTTTCTTGGGGAAAGGCACAAACATGGATCTCTTCTAGTCAGTTGTCCAGGTAGCTATTTTCCAAATCTCTTGACATAAATAAGTGAGCACCTCCAGTGCTACATCTGTTTGTTGAGACATCTCAAATGATATTCCATCAATTCCTGGAGCCTTCTGTTCCACCAATGCCCTTCAGGCAGCTTCACTTCTTCCTTCAGTATCTTGGTTCCTAATCATATGCAACCTTTTGAATTAATTGATCATCCACCAATTCTTTTTAGTATAATGACTCTATGTATTCCTTCCATCTTCAATATTGACACTCGAGGCTTGAATTTTTTCTTCAACTCTTTGAGTGGCGAAAATCAATAAATTACAACCACACACAATAAGAAGGAATCTCAGGAATAGAGGCTGAACAAAACCCAGCTAGTCACAGAAAAATACATATGATTCCACTTATAAAATTGAAACACTATACTGTTAAGAATATAAACATATGTTAAAACTATGTAGTTTTAGCTGGCTGCAGTGGCTCATGCCTGTAATCCCAGTGATTTAGCAGGTGGAAGCAGGAGGTCACAAGTTAGAGACCAGAGGCAGCCTTTGTAACTTAGGAAGACCTTGTCTCAAAATAACAAGTCAAATATGGGCTGGAGGTGCGGGCCTGTGGTAGAGTACTTACAAAGCATATGTAAGGCTCTAGATTCAACCTCCCATACTGGAAAAAAAACCAAAAAGACAAAAAAACTATGCAGTTTTATCAAAGGAATGATAAGTATAAAATCAGGAAAATGGTTATCTCTGACCAAAGAAGAAAAGGAATAAGAGAGGATATACAAGTGACATCCAAATTCATGGGAACAGTTCTGGGAATATAGTAGTGGCTGCATACATCTTGATCTCTTCAAATTCCCATATGAAAACACACAGAGCAACCAGATACTAAAACCAAAAATCCTATGCACGATAATTACAACAAAACCATGTGACATGGTATTCTCTCAAACCCCAAAATGCAAGTGGGTAAGACAAATCACAAACACAAAGACCCGCACTACTGGGCTGGAAGAAAAGAACAACAAGATGACTCAATAACTAAATAATGCTAAAATAGCTAATGAGTATCAATTGAAAAGCACAGTAAGTCAATTTGAAAAAAGAAAAACAGCTGAAACTTGAGGGCTTCTGGCACCTTTAGTATCAGGTAAGACAAACGGTCCATAATAAAAAGGTCTGAAACAGTTGAAGCAATTTAGTCCCTATGAGTTTTCAAAATTGGTCAACCAGAGTTCTCTTCTAGTATAAGCCCCACAATAGGAAACTGCTTTAGTAGTATCAAAATAGACCGGGACAGAAGAATAGACAAAAGGGAATGCCCCGACCAAACTGGGGCAGCAGAAAAGACCAAGGAAATCCCATGTAGCATGTCATCATCTTTTGAACACCACATAAAAACAACAAACAGACTTCCAGGATAAAATGGAAGATTAGAAGCTGCCTTCTTATGATGCAACAAAGCAATGGAGTCAGAATAAATAAGAACAGACTCTATTCCAAAGAGAGAAAAACTGGAAATGCACAGTTACAGGTCAGTTTCAAATAGCAGAAAACAGAAGGGCTATGCAGCTAAAAGGAAGGAGAAGGCCCCATCTCCAGTCATGACTCCCTAGGAGGGGAGAAACAGAAGCCTCCTCCAAAAAGTAGGCTAGATAGTTCTGGTAAAGAGACTAGCAGGCCTACCAGACAAGCCCACAGGTGTTGTAACCCTTGGATACATTTGGGGAATGTATCCAAGGGTGAGAGAGTGACTCTTTCTGACTGAAGAGTCAGCATTATGGAGGATATTTTGCCACACTCCACTCCTCTGAGGGCTGTGGCTGAGTACCATCTTAAAAGGGAATCTATCGCCTGAGACAGTGCTACTCTGGAGGTCTGAAAACAAGAAACAATCACAGGTCAGGGAATGTGGGACCAACCTGCCACAACACCAGGGTGGGATACATCTGTGGCAGACAGTTATAGAGAGGGAAAAGGTGACATGCCCACATGCTGAGGACAGGTAGCAGGAGGCTCAGGTAAGGTACATGGTAACTCCACTCTGTTATGGGAGAGAGCCAACCCCATCTCCTAAGTGGAATGCAGAGACCAACAACCCCAAGCCAACATCAGCAGGGATCTCCACTCCTGGAGCCAGCTATCTGCCATATAGTTCACTGCATGTACAACTTAGAAATCTGAAGCTCAGTGACAGCAGACTACTTGATCCATGCAGCTTTCTCCCACCCTCAGAGTATTCAATGTTAGGCAGGTGATGAAAGCACTGCAATGGGGCATTCAGTCCAGATCTCACTGCCTTGTTTGGTTCCCCTACTCCCTAATTCACTCCAGAGACATCCCTTGACTTGGACATTAACCATCTCAGAAGATACAAAATGGAGAGTCTCAGGCATGTGCAGGAAGCTGCTCAGCCCACACATGGCAAACCTAAGTGTGGCCAGTAAAGGCTCCAGGTACACAAAAAGAGAGGTCATATAGTGAAGTCAGCCCTGTCAAACATCTACCCTTGACGGATCCAGATTTAGCATCTACATAACTGGTAGAAAAGAGACTGCAACTTCAACTAACCATCAACTCCACAGGCAGACTCCAAAATTACAAGACACAGAAAGAACCTACTCCAGTACTGTAATATTTTTTTTTACTTTTTTAGAAGTTTATTTTTCTTTTTTTAATTTTATTTTTCCTATTTTTTCTAATATAATTTCCTTCTATTTTTCTTTGTATTTTTCCTTTATTATTTTCTTTTTTTTCTTTTGCTACTTGTGCTTTTTTTCTATTTACTATACTTAGTATCCATTTCACTTTACTTTTTAAAACAAAATTCTTAGGTTTTTCTATTCCTCTTCTTATGTTTATTTAACTTTATTTATATATTTTTTCTTCATTGTGCAATCAAGTTTATTTATCTTTTGCTTTTTTTCTCTCCCTTTTCCTAACATTCTCCTCCTTTCTTTGTCTTCTTTGTCCTTTATTTTATTTAATTTTTGCTGGTTCTTTCATTTTCATTTTCCCTGCTCCCTTCATTTCAGACAATTTTTATTTTTACTTCCACCCTAAATATTTGTAACTTCATAGCTTATTCTACATTACTGTTGCCATTTTCTCTTTTATGGTCATTGGTAGTGTAGAAGTTGGCTTTAATTAATTTTAAGTATATTTCTATATCTGATTTGGTCTTGTATGCTATCTGTTACAGTGGTTTCTCTTCTCCACTCTGAGTGGTAGTGGGGACTGAGCTCTCAAGAAAAAGCTATTCACTAAGAATATCCTCAAATAAATCTGGAAGAGAGATCCATCCCAACAGATGCAAAACTTACAAAAACAAAAGAAACATGAAAAGAGCAAGGCAACATGCTTCCTCCAAAAGACCATATTTCTTTAACCATTGAATCCAAAGATAATGTTATGCCTGAAATCTCAGACAAAGAATCCAAAGGTCTACTTATAAAGATGATCAATGACTTCAAAGAAAATACAAGCTAGCAGATAAATGAAGTAAGGAACGCAACATAGGACCTAGATAAGAAAGTCACTAATGTAGAAGACAAAGTAAGCAAAATGAATGAGAATTTCAGCAATGATATTGAGATTAAAAAATAATAATATTGGAAATGAAGAACTCAATAAATCAAATAAAATACAGTAGAAAACATCACCTTTAGACAACATCAAGCAGAAGAAAAACTGTCAGGAATGAAAGACAAGGTAAGAAAATGTACACTTAGCTATCAATATAGAAAAATAAAGGAACACAAACCCAACTGCCAAAAACATTGGGACATGACCAAGAGACCAAATCTAAAAATTCAGTGGGTAGAAGGAGCTGAGATAAAAACTAAAGGCATAAAAACATATTCAATGAAATTATAGCAGAAAATTTCCAAATCTGGGGAAAGAAATGGGCATCCAACATGAGGCATTTAGAACCCCAAACAGACATGAACAGAAAAGAACATCTCCACAACACATTATAGTTAAAATGTCAATCTACAAAATAAGCAAACAATATTAAAAGCTACAAGAGAAAAACACCAACTTGCTTACAAAGGAAAACTCATAATTAATTATATCAGAACTCTCAGCAGAAACCCTAAAATCCAGGAAAGTATGGAATGGTAAATTTCAAGCAATTAAAGTAAATGACCACCAACCAATATTATTATATCCTGCAAAGTTATCACTTAAAATTGATGGAGAAATAAAGACCTTCAGGATAAGCACACTAAAGACCTTGAGGACAAGCCAGGATTGTAGAAGATATTTAAGGGAATCCTATAAACACAGGAGCAAGGAAGATAGTCTCAATTATAAGAGTGCAGGAAAGAATAAATTTCATGAGAAGAACAGATAAACTAATGAGAAACAGGAAAGAATCAATTGTAGCCAACTAAAAAAACCATCAAACTCCTAACATGAACAAGGGAAAAAGCAAAGAACAAATAAGGTTCAAGCTAAGCAAGAAAACACTCAACACAATTACAAGAATCAGCAAATCCCTCTCAATGACAACCCTAAATATAAATGGTTTTAGTTCTCCAATTAAAAGACATAGACTAGCTGACTGGATTAAAAAACAAGATCCAACAATTTGTTGTCTGCAAGAAATATACCTTACTAGCAGAAACAGAGTGAAAGTGAAAGGATGGAAATCCATATACCAAAGAAGAGGAACTCAATAAGCAGGATAAGCAATTCTTGTATCATACAAAGTAAACTTCAAGACAAAATTACTCAGAAGAGATAAAGAAAGTCACTATATACTAATAAAGGGAACAATCCATCAAGAAGATATAAAAATTGGATGTTCCTCAATCTGTTTCCCCTCTCTGCCACAACCCTAGGGGGCCAGAAGGTGGCATCAGACTTTCCATTTCCTCATTCCTTCATTCTTCCAGACTTTAACCTCTTGGCTGAACCTTAATGAGCATAAATGAAAGCATTCATGGACAAGAAAAGTATTTTCGGTCAGAGTAAGATGGCGGACAGATAGCACATGCCTTCTGCCCCAGATTAAAGGGAAGCCTTGATTAAGGGTTTGGAACTCACACTGAATAGATAGAAACAGTGATAGTTTAGATTGGGAGATAGAGGAAGAAGCTGGACGAACAATGAAATCGAGGATTTGGCTCCAGAAGATCTACACAGAGGACAGTAGCTGGGTCGCCATTTTGCCATCACGCAGACGGCGGATAGAATCCCAGAGACAAGGAGGGGACTTTGAGCACACATCCACGGGGGCCGAACCCAACACGGAGTGCAATCTTGACATCACACTGTCACCCCACCCACGGGACACAAACTCCAAGTTTCGGGTGAGTCAGTTTGAAGTGGTGCATGGAATCGCCATCCCAAGTGGTGCACGCTGCGCAGCTGGAGACGCTGGGCTGTTGAAGGGGCCTCACGCAAAAAAATAGGGATCAGATCCACAAGAAAGGATATGAGAGAGTGCAGGGAGTGATCACAGAGGGAACTGGGAAACCAGTGCCAGCAGTGCATGACCAGAGGCAAGGCGCAGCTTCCCCCCTCCTGTTGTGGTGGGACAGTTGTGCAGATGCGATCTCCACAGACATACAGGCACACATACACCCAGATCCCAGACACATGCTATTCTAAGTCATCCCACTAAACTGTGGAGTAGGCTGGGGTTTGCAGAGGCGACTGAGCCCCAAGCGGACAGAGTGCTCCTTTTCAGCAGAGCCAGGTGGCACAATTAGTCCCAGGGCAGTTTCAAGCGTGATCACTGCGCCAGGACAGACCTGTTGCAGATTCCCTCCGGGGAGGTTGGATATCAACCCACCCACTGCAGAGGGAGATCTGAGGACCCCACAAGGGGATCTGGACCTCCCAACTGGATTCCCACATGGGCAGAAAGCCCTGCAATAAAAATCCACGATAGCAGCCACATTCCCTACATGCTGTAGGCTCTGGGGTGAAAATCTCCAACTTGGGGAATTGGCGCCGGAATTACGTGGGACAGAGAGAACTCCAAGGAGGCCCCACAGGTTCTACTGCCTCTCTAACAATACAATGTTGTTGTTAGGTGCCATCGAGTCAGTATCTGACTCATAGCGACCCTCATAGGGTTTTCAATGGCTGAGTGCTTCGGGATTGCCTTGGGAGTGGATTGCCAGGTCCTTCTCCCATTTTTGCGGTGCTGGGAATTGAACTCAGGGCCTCAGAGACTGCAGCGCAGCACTCTACCCACTGAGCTAAATCCCAGCCCAATAATACAATAGACAGAATATTTCATGGAACAGACTCTATGGGCACTCAGTGTCCCACCTAAACTGGGGACATTATAGAGCTGCCCGCTATATCCACTCGATAGAGGGAACTTATGCAAATGCTCTATACACTAAGCCAGACTACTTCTGCAGTTTGCAAGAAAACACTGCCATCCTGAGTTTTGCAGGGAGCACTACATCCTGCAGTGTTCACTTCTCCGATGGAAATATGTGCCCACAGTTCAAATTCCACTTGTGAGAACATACAAGTGCCTTTTTTTTCTTTTCTTTTCCTTTTTTTCTTTCTTTCTTTCTTGGTTTTTTTTTTTTTTTTTTTTTTTGGTGGTACTTGGGTTTGAACCCAGGGTCTTGTGCCTGCATGCTTTGTAAGTGTTGGATCACTACCCTGTGCCCCCAGCCCATATTTTTTACTTTTTGAGACAGGGTCTCATTAAGTTATGCAGACTGCCTCTGATCTCGGGCTTTTGATCCTTCTGCCTCCACCTCCTGAGCCGCTGGGATTGCAGGCGTGAGCCACCGCCCCTGGCTAAAAGTGTTTTTATGTGTGTGTGGGGGGGAGCATTTATGTGCAAATTTTTTTTTCTCTTTCTTTTTTTCTTTTCTATTTCCCTTCTCTTTCTATTTTTCTTCTCTTATTCTCTTCCCTTTTTCTATTCTCCTTCTCTTTTTCTTATGCTATATATGTTTTTGTTGTAATTAATTAACCCTTAAGTTTTAGCCTTAATTTCAATTTTGACAGTAATTTCTATTAGTCTCTGCCCTCTACCTCCTCTTTCCCCCTCTTCTGTCACCAGATCTCTCCCTTTCTCACCCCACAGAAAAGAAACAGAATCTATCACCTACTTAGCCCCAACCCCCTTTGGCGTTGGGCTGGTGAACTAAAGTAAGAGGAACACAGACCAAACAGCTGAGGAACTACTCAGCTTCCAAGCTCAAATAAGCACCAAAGATTCAGCACCACAAAATCTCAAAGGAATATCAGAGGGAGAAGTTCTGCACACTCAGGAGAGACAAATTCTATTTGCCAGACCATATTATGGGCAAACAAAGTAAACCCACAAAAAACATAAAGGGGCAGGATGGATCTGAAGGCCCCACATAGCAAAGCCCCCCAACAAATAACTCCAAAGAATCTCAATTCTTAGAGATCTCTGATTTGGAATTCAGAGTCATGGTTATAAACATGCTAAGAGAAATTAAAAGGAATACTACCGGCACCCTTGAAATCCTTAAAAAGAAGGTATCTCACTTGGAGTCCATCCTATCCTCCCAGATAGAAATGATAAGGAAGAAACAAGCAATGCTCATTGAAATGCAAATGAAGATAACTGAATTGAATTCAGCTACAGAATCCTTTTCATCGAGACTGGAGGAATCTGAGCTGAGGACTTCCAATTCGAAGATGCCATAAATGAACTTAAATACAAACAGTCAGAAGTGGAATCAATGATAAAGGAATTAAAAAAAGATTTCCAGGAGATCTCAGATACAATGAAAAAATGAAACTTAAGAATTCAGGGTGTCCCTGAAGGAGAAGAAAGATCCAACGGAGGCCTTCAAAATCTAGTATATGATATCCTCAAGGAAAACTTTCCAAAGATATTACAGGATATGGATACATACACAACTGAGACATTTAGGACTCCCTCAAAAGCTTATTTCAATAGGTCATCGCCAAAACATATTATCGCTTGCATGCTGTCATTAGAGACCAGGGAAGCTATCCTGCAAGCAGCAAGGCAGAAACCCCTTATTAGTTATAAAGCAAAACCTATTAAAATTACTGCAAACTTCTCC
Source organism: Pedetes capensis (assembly GCA_007922755.1). NCBI lineage: Eukaryota > Metazoa > Chordata > Mammalia > Rodentia > Pedetidae > Pedetes > Pedetes capensis. The sequence continues at coordinate 60 of VMDO01032174.1, read as the reverse complement.
ATATCAACACTGAAAGCTAGAAAGGAACGGACACAGGTGATTCACATCCTAAAAAAAAAA
>VMDO01032173.1:0-19256 GCA_007922755.1 Pedetes capensis | reverse complement strand
CTAGGAGATATTTTATACAGTTTTTAACCATATTTGCATTCCCATTTATATTCATTACTAAAAAAGCACCATACCTGAGTATAGTCTTAAGAATGGAGAAAGAAATATTCATTCCTGATATTATAAAGAAAATAGTTACATAGTTTAGAATTATACATTTACTATTTCAAAATTTAAAGTGTAACAACATAGTATGTTGTAAAAATATAGTATTATAATTATATTAATATATTAAAACTTAGACATGATCAAAAACTTCTTTAAAAAATTGAATAACACTACACAATTGAAATTTATGTACTAGAATGTCACTGTCTGATATTGTTGCCAGTTGTACCAGCTTTAAACTAGCATTAATTATTATGTCATACAGCACAAACCTAGACTATTTCCATCATCACAGAAATCTATAGGACAATGCTTCCTAAAAAATATTACATACAGAAATCAATTTAATGATTTACACACATTTATATCAAATATATTGGACATTTGAAATTAGCTCATAGCTGGATTTCAAAACAAAAAATCCGTTAACTATTTTGAAAGCAACTTTTCATAGTAATGCCATTTCTTTTCTTTGATTTTCTAAGTCAGTTCAGAAAAAAAATAAAATTAAATCAGTACTTAATAAAATATCTCCTAGCAATTAGACGTTCATTCCACTTTGTTTCTTAAGTACATTAAAATTCAGGCCAGCTAATCTTTACAAAGAGAATAGAATGTAAAGCTCAGAAACTGGATGAGTTAAATATTTCAGGATATAAATTTTATTCATTTATACAGCAAATTTGTACTTTCCATACAACTTTTGTAGAACTCTGAATTAATTATGAAAGTAATGTTTTATGAAACAAAGAACTCCAAGGCTTCTATAAATACATAGAGTGACATCATTTTCAAACTGCTTCTATACCCAAATGAATATAATTATCTGATACCACCATTGTTGTAAGATTTAATTAACATTTAAGTTCTGTTTCTTAAGAAGTAGAAGGACCTGCATTAATCCGCATTGCTCCTTATGAGAAGAAAACTTTAGTTAATGTAAATCTAAAAGAGTTTATTTGAGAAAAGGATGATTTATGACTTCCAGAGTATTCAGAATAAGAAGAGATTTAGGGAATTCCACTCAGCAGTGTAAGCAAAGAACTTTTATAGGGTGAACATAGAATCAAATAAAGAGAAATCCCCTAAGTAGTTACAGCTTGACATTTGTTGTATTGGATGTGATGTCATCCATTGCTTGCCTCTCATTGGCTGAAGTTCATATGTGATTGATTATTAGGTAGTTCATGTTGTTGTTGTTGTTGTTGTTAGGTGCCCTGGGTTCAGCTTCCCAGTAGGAAAAAAAATGTATTAAATTGATCTCTGGGAAAAACAATCTTCTCACACTTTGAATCATGTGCTCATGTTATCTAAGAGAGAGAAGAAGAGGGAATAGGCACCAGATAGGGTTGGTTGTTGTTGGTAGCTGCTGTCGAGTCGGTATCCGACTCATAGCGACCCTCATAGGGTTTTCAATGGCTGACTGTTTCAGGATTGCCTTGGGAGTGGATTGCCAGGTCCTTCTCCCATTTTTGCGGTGCTGGGAATTGAACTCAGGACCTCAGAGACTGCAGCATAGCACTCTACCAACTGAGCTAAATCCCAGCCCTAGGTAGTTCATATAAAACTCCTAAGTTAGATTTCTAATTTTTTTTTTTTTTTACTTAGTAAGTTAGGTTTAGTTTCTTGCTCATGAATTCAATGAACAGAGATATTCTAATTGCCTCTTACTAATTGAACATTCCCTTTAGACACAACTGTTTTGAAATAATAGTAAAATATCTCTTGTTCATGCAACCATTGTCCAATTCCAAAAGAAATGATCAGGATATTAGGTTATTCCCTGAGACTATTTTTTAAACTTGGAAAAAGAAACTTGATTTTTTAAAATATTTTTCCTTCTTTTTCATTCTTATCTCAGTGAATAGATGGCTTTAGACAGTCTCTAATAATGCTTCAGAGATTATAACTCTATCATTGTTGTCCTTAGGTGCTGTTGAATCAAGTTCAATTTACAGTGTCCCTATATACAATAGAATGAAACACTATCCAACACTGTGACATGTATGATCTTTTCATGTTTGAGCCCATTGTAGACACTATGTTTCTTCTCATTTTGAGTCTTGCCACATCAGCAAAAGGAGGTCTCAGGGGCTTTACTCTTTTCATGTTTGAGCCTATTGTTGCAGACACTATGTTTCTTCCCATTTTGAGACTCACTACATCAGCAAAAGGAGGTCCCAGGGACTTTACTTCATAACCATCATTAAGATTGACTCGACTTTAAGGATGCAACTCTTTCCCAGTCATTTCTTGAATGTCTTTCAGTCTGAGAGGGTTCACTTTCTGGCACTATATTTGACAGTGCTTTTCTATTATTCTTAGAGTTTTCAATGACTAGTTGCTCAGAAGTGAGTTGTAAGGTCCTTTTCCCCACTCTGTCTTAGTGTGGAAGCTGAGCTGAAATCTACCCACCATTGGTTGCCTGGTATCTGAAATACTGGTAGCATAGCATTCAGCTTTACAGTAATAAGCAAACCCCCACAGCACGACAAGGTGACAGATATGTGGAGGATAATGCTATCATACACTCTTTGAATTAAGCTTCTTATTTATTCCATTCACAACTATATTATTTTTATCAGTATATCAGTATATATAGTAGATACACAACAGATATGTGCTCAACTAAATTAGTAAATTGTGACCTATATTTGTCACATGTGGCTTATAATGGTTGATCAAAAACTATTTGTTGATTAATTAAAATACTACTAAGAAACAAAAGAACTTCATAGTCACTACATTCACACAATAATATAAAGATATCCATTATTTTCTTAGTTTTATCTATTTGTGCTAATCAAAATTGCAAATTTTCCTGCAGTTTTCTTTTTATGTGTCTTAAAAGACTTCATAGAAACTCAATTGAGTTGTTAAATATGTATCTTTGAAGTCTTTCCATTTCTTCATGCCTGACTATACTAAAGAGTAGCCTGGAATATATCACATAGTTTTATTGCAAAAAAAAAATTGGATGAACACTCAGACATCACATTTCAACGTGTACTTTTTCCATATATTAAATTATAATCATGGAACAATAGATACATATTGCATTTATGACTTTAAAGAAGTCACTCAAACTCCACAGACATCAATCTTTAAACAGCTGAAACACTTGGACAATAATATCTGCCTTTCTGTGCCCAAGTCTTTGTAAGTGTTAAATTAAATCACCATTCTGAACATTCCATGAAAGAATTCCTAATTGAAGAAAAAAGATATGCAAAGAGTTTTTAAAAACCATATTTAACATGCTCAACATCATTTATTACCACTTTTTTCATTGATTAAGAAGTCCATTTAGACATTTTTTAGATAAGAAATAACAGGGCTTGGAGTATAGTTCAGTGGTAGAATGTATGCTTAGCACATGTGAAAAGCTGAATATAATGCCTAATACCACAAAAGAAGTAAATAAATGAACAAACAAACAAATTAACTAGGCTTTTCAAAATTATACACCTAACTGTCACTCTATATTTTTACTCTTGGGAGAAATTTTATCTAAATGAATGGTCCAACATCAACTGAATTAGGAAATGATATATTGAGTTGGTACAATAAATTGAGAAGTTAAAAATAATTGTTTGGTTGATTGTGGGGATAAGAACACACGCTCTCAACATGTATTTTATGAACTCTATCCTAATAAACAAGTTCTTTCAGATAATCTGCAGTCTAGTACTAATGCCATTTTCAAAATTTTATTGGTAAATCAGTTTCTAAATTTGTCACTATGAAAAAAAATGGTAAACATCTTTTGTTGATTTCACAAGCCATCAGTGATTGACCTAACAATGACTCACATATTTAGTAAGTATGGGAAATTGAAAAATTTGACTCCAAGTTATGACTATGTTAGCTAAAATGTAACCCATATACTTTTCTAGTTGTGGTTGTTGTTGTTAGGTGCCTTCGAGTCAGTATCCGACTGATAGCAACCCTTCGTACAACAGGGGAAACACTATTGTCAGTGCTTCTCTGCTGTGCATAGGGTTTTCATTGGCAGATTGATTTTTGGGAGGGGGTTGCCAGGTCCTTCTCCCAAGCCTACAGCTTCTGCTGTTCCCAGGTGGTCTCCCATCCAGGTACTAACCAGGCCGGACCCTGCTTAGCTTTCCGAGATCTGACGGGATCGGATGCCACAGGGCTAGGGCTTTAGGCTTTCTAGTGGTAAGAATTTTAAAATTGACACAGAAGTAAAAAAAAAAAAATCACACATCATTCAGGTATGAAAATTAGTCTTCAGTAGTATCAATTAACTAAAAAGGAAAGAAAACTGTTCTTAATTGTTATAAATAGTAAATGAAATTTAAGTAGCTTTAACTAGGGATCAGATCAATCATTTTCACTAATGATAAGGCTAATAAGAAAATGTTGTTTATTTTATATTTAAAATTTTTTTAATTTACAGGGAAATTGGTTTTCTTTCATTTGCTCTTATAGACAAGGGACACATTTTAAAATCTATTGTTCTGATTATATTCAACCACAGAGGTAGCTTTTGTCAATTCACCTCTGGGACATAGATTGATGATTTTATCCCCTATGAGACTTAGCATGATCACTCAGCAAGGATTATACCTGGCTTTATGTAAATAGAATATGATATTAATATTAGAAGCTCTTGGAAATTATTTAAAATGTGTCATATTTTCTGTCCTTTTTGAGTGATGATGGATGAAGGAATATTCACAATGTGTAATAAGTAGTATGAGTGAAAATCACTGAATAAATAATAGAGTACAAGCTATTCTTAATAAATAGTAATTAATTTGAAATTTCTCTTTTTTTCTCCCTCCTAGGACACAAGAAACAAAGTACTAAAATATTTAATCCATTTAAGAAACCAAATTAAGAAAATTTTCTTGTTTCATCACAAACCATTTGATAGTTTTGGTTTCTTGGTTGGGATATTTCTTCCCTCGCACATATCTTATGCTAATAATAGTAAAAGCAGAAGCAACAATAATATCAACAATCAGAGCAAGATTATATACAAGGTTAAAGATGGGACTTCACACTCCTGAAAAGCTGGGTTCAGATTCTGGCATGGGTTCAGGATGGTATAATTTAGAAGGTTCTATTTTGGTTTGGATTTGGGTTTAAAATTTTAATCCTAAGAATAGAGAGAGGAATAATTTTTTTCAATTATTTTTCAGTTTTTAATTTTAAATAGCTAATGTTTAATTTTATTTTTAAATAAGTAATAATTTTTTAAAAAGCATTAAACATTGAATTTAAAGGTAGGATTCAGACCTGAACTCCATCCAAAACTGAATGCTCTACATATCAACATATTGATCAGCACCTGAACCAAAACCCAAATTTTCACAAATTTGAAACCCTGAAATCTTTTTTACATCTCTTTTGTAAATACATACCTACATACATATATACATACATAAATATAAAAAGCAATAGTTAATTATACTGTTTTTTAAAATTTTAGCATGTACAATTATTTTTCTGCTGTAATATGTAGTCTTTTCTGGTGAAATGTACATAATGAAAAGATCTTTACTATTTAATATCAATTATTCCTTAATTTTACTTAGCATATTAATTAAATAGGCCCAGATTGCATGAGTTCAGCTAAACCAATTTTTGGTCTGACAAATAAAATATATTTACTGTTTTTACCAATTTACAAAATTTTGACTCATATAGTCAAACCATGTTTACTTATTTACAAAGAAATTTTGAGAACAGGTAACAGAATATAATTAAACTGAGTCCAAGGGGGTGGTACATGACTATAATCCCAGTTCTTGGGAGGCTGAGGTAGGAGGATCAACATGAGTTCAAGGTCAGCCTGATCTAAACTGTGAGTTCAAGTCCATCCTGGACTCCATAGAGAGACTATGTCCCCAAAAAATCAAAATAAATAAATAAGTAAATAAACTGACTTATCAGGCCAATAGTAGTCAAAGAAAAACATGAGAACATCATACTTTTAAATATTTAATTCATTTTTCTCTTTTAATTAACATGAAGTTATACACACTGTTCTCTTCACTACTGTGTTTACACGAAGTAAAGCTAAATTTTGATGTAGAATTATTAGCAATTTACTAACATCTTCAATAATGTGCAGTTGTGATAATGATAAGTTTATTAGTGGAGTTTTTAAATTAAATATAATTTCATTTAATGCATTTTAGTGTCATTTTGAAATCAAAGGTAAACAATTCTCCAATTAATAATTTAATTTTTACATATAAGATTAATATTAAAAAATATTACAACATTGATGAGAATTTGTTTCCAACATATTAAGTAATTTGAATTCAGTTCAAAATATTTAAAATAATGCCTATGTATACGTTATACAGTGAATGGATTTAGAAAATTTTCAGCATGAAGATTCACAAGATTTATCTAATAAGTTTTAAGAAAATGGGAGAGTGTCTTTCTATTCAGACAAATCTTAAATGCCCTTTTTAAAGATCAGAATGTCTGTGTAGATATGCTTTTTTCTCTGAAAAAATTGTTCTACTCTACAACTAGATAAATCAAAGAAGCATTAATCTGATCCCGGATTTGGAAGTAAAATGGAAATTTTAGTAGCTTGGAAAATCTGGCAGAAAATGTCACAAAGCTATTCATTTAAACATTATTGGGTAAGTTCTGTTGACATTGAGGTAGTAAGTTCATATGAGTAAGGAATTTTTACATTTTAAGAGATAATAACAATAGAAAATAAGAGTTGCAATACTTGTATCCCTCAAGTAATTATCACTATCATTTACTTAAAATAGGTTGTAAAAGTTACATGGCATTGTTTTTCTGACCTACTAAGCTTTCTCCATAGAATCTATTCATCTGGTGTCACTGCAGTTCAATAATATTCACAGTTGTTTGTGCTGTTGTAGTTGTTATTCATAAAATTGATTTTTTAAAAACAATTCTGACAGGGCTCATTGCACTTGCCTATAATCTCCCAGACTCACAAGGCAGAAGCAATCAGGAGAATTTCAAGTTCAAGGCCAGAGACAGCCTGCATAGTTTAGGGAGACTGTCTCAAGATGAAAAACAAAGCAAAAAAAAAAAAAAAAAAAAAGAAAGAAAGAAAGAAAAAAGAGAGAGAGAGAGAGGACTGAGGTGTAGCCCAGTGGTAGAGCACTTACAAAGTATGTGCAAAAACCTGGATTCAATCTCTCAATACAGAAAACGTGAAAAAAAAATAAATTAAAATTAAAAAAAAGCTAATCCTGAACCGATTTGGAAATCTATTTGTGTGTGCTGTTTTCTTGGTACCCTTTTTTCTTTGCTTCTTGTTGTTGTTGTTAGGTGCCGTCCAGTCAGTATCCGACCCACAGCGACACTCACAGGGTTTTCAATGGCTGACTATTTTGGGATTGCCTTGGGAGTGGATTGCCAGGCCCTTCTCCTGTTTTTGCGGTGCTGGGAATTGAACTCGGGGCCTCAGAGACTGCAGCGCAGCGCTCTACCCACTGAGCTAAATCCCAGCCCTTTCTTTGTTTAGGACTGTTGAATTAAAACTGCTGTATAAAACCAGAGTGTATTCTTTCTCCAAAATCCTAAAAAAATGTGGATGTTAATCTCTTGAGAGGCTAAAGAGTAGAAATGTTCTGGATTATAGCAATACTTGTCACTTGAGGATCAGGTAATCCCATAAACATAGTTGTACTGTCCCCTCCTATCACTCTGATGCTGGTACAAAGCATAGGGTGATTAGATTCTGAGAAATGTGATTTGTCAAAGAAAAGGGACAAAAGATATCAATGACTGTGACCTATGATTAGCATTTTCTTTTCTTTTTTTTTTTTTTTTTTGATTTAAGTATTAGCATTCTGTTTCAGTTCTTGCTCTACTTTGCCCAATATATCTGGGCTCAAAGCTAACTATAGTTCTGAGCCTCCACTGGATTATGTTTAGGGAGCTAATTCTGATGGATGGATGGATTGATCGATTGATTTTACTTAGTTTTATTTATTTATTTACTTTTTGAGGCAGAGTCTAACTATACAGGTCAGGCTGGCCTTAAATTTACGATCCTCCTGCCTTAGATTCCTGAATGTGCCAGCATGCCAATTCCTGAATCTAACCTTTATAATCAGCCATGTATTCTCTAAAGATGAAGCCATTTTCTCTTTTCCTCCAGCAGTGATAACAGAATACTAGAGTCTAGGTGGAAAATTTGAAGTAACCTATGTGTTCCCCTAGCCTTCATCTACTTTATGTTGTAAAGAAAATGTTAAATTAATATCCTGCATCTATGTAGCACCAGCTATTTTCTGGCTGACTCTCTTTTGGATCCACAAATCTGAAAATTAGTAAGGGGGTTTTTCTAGGCATTCTGATATCTTTGATGTTATCAACTCACTTTCTTTTTGAAATACCTATGTATTTTACTTTATTACTTACTGAACTCTTGAGCAATAAATCCATTGTATTGTAAATGTAATTGATGAAAAGTTACAGGGAAGGTGAGAAGTTTGTCAGAATAAGGGAAAAATACGAAAGAAGAGAAATTTTTCCCCTATTACTAGAGATTTGAACCCTGAGCCTCAGCCACTTTAGACATATGCCCCCCAATGCAACATTCCACCCCCAGCCCTTTATAGTTTTTAGTCTCACTAAATTACACAAGCTGCCTTTAGCCTTGAACCAGTGACCTTGCTGCCTCAGCTGGTATTACAGGTGTGCAAAATGGTGGCCAGTTCAAAAGAGACCATTGTTTATAGTAGATGATTATGATGCAAATGACAGCAGATTTTCTATTCGGAAACAGTAAGGACTTGAGCAAAACTATGTCAAGTTTTCTTCTCTGAGCAGTGTCCAGCTTTAGGAGGCATACTTAACAATCCATACAATAAATAAACAATAACCGCATCATTAATGCATTATAATAAAATCTGAATATTCTGAGATCAGAGAAGTTCCTGCAAATTTGAAGAGAAAACAAAACAAAACAAAAGGTACAGAGAAAAGATCAAGAATTAGAATTGAATTAATTTTCAGTAGCAGTAGAATTTTGGGAAACCAACGGTATTCAAACATTCAAAGTTGAATTCTTTCCAATCTAGAAAAATTTTCCAGTCAAAAAATAAAACAGAAAATAAAGAGTACCAGATATGTAAAATATCAAAATATTTCTTTCTATTCCCATTGTCTCATTGTCTCTGGAAGATATTAAAGAGAATAAATCATCAAAATAAATTGTTTAAAGATTTCTATTTGAAAAGTTTAGGTAGCTGTGGGATTGCTGTCTCTATAGCTGGATGTGGGCTGGTACACACCTGTAATCCCAGCTAATCAGGAGCCTGAGGCAGGAGGATGTCAAGTTCAGGACCAGAAGCTGCCTGTACACTTTAGGAAGACCCTGTCTCAAAATACAAATGAAAACAGGAGCTAAGGAGTATCTCAGTGGTAAAACATTTGTCTAGCATATAGGAGACTCTGGATTCACCCCCCTACTGTCAAAAAAATGTGTAAAAGGATGATAGATTTGTATATCTTAAATGCATATTATATATATATATATATATATATATATATATATATATATATATACTATTTTAAAAATATATATATATATATATATATATATATTAGAGTGAATTACTATAACCAGTTACTAACTTACCACATCTTTCCTGCAACTCTGAAGCAGTCCTTTAGATCCTCTTTCATAAATGTCTTCAGTTTCACTGTCATGGCTGCCTTAATGTCCTGACCTGTTTCAAAATGTTTATCTTTCATCATCATTTTAACTTTAGGAAAGAGCCAGAGTTGCAGAGTGCCAGATCCAGTGAATAAGGTAGTAAGCATAAACCATAATGGTTTTATTTGATAGCAATCGCTGTACCAGAAACTCTGGGTGACAGTCATGAGAGAACACTTCCAGAACTCCTTCAGAAAATAACAAGAAAAATGGAATAAATGTGTGTGAAGCCAATGGAATATTCTGAGTGGGATTAGTGAGAATATTCCTTTTACTTTAATAATTTTTTGAAAAAATTACACACTATTTTTATCACACTTCATATACTTAATTTAGTTTTAAATATTAACTTAATTAACTAGAAAATATTAGGGAAGTTTCTTTTCTTTTCTGTACCATTCTCTTAATTTCAAAATCCTCCATCTGAAGTCATTTTGTGCCTTCACTGTTTTATCTGTTTGTTGGTTTGTTTTGCTTTATAATTTTCTTCTTTCATTTTGAAGGGTAGAAATTTGAGTGTCTTGATTTCAATTTCTGTGCAGACTTTAGTTGTAGAAATAGAAGTTACAAAAACAAATTTTTAAAAGTTTAGAAGATAATTTTGGCTGTCACAGGCTTTTAACAACGTATTGAAAATTACCACTCTCAGCAACATATAGAAGAAAGGGTTTGATGACCTTAAGATGTTGGTAGCCACAGAAATACTGCTTAAATGGGAGGAAGAAAGTGACAAAGACCACTCAGGTGAAAAAAGCAAAACTATTGATGTGATTTGAGATGCTTCCTTTCAAATCCATAATTATCTCCTAGGAAATACAAATAATATGTGATGCTGTTTGTGCCTTCCATAAAGGTTTTTAAATAAATTATAGAAATTTTACTTTCATAGTTAGTTACATAACTGTTGTTATTATTGTTAGGTACCATTGAGTTGTGTCTTACTCACAGAGACCCTTATAGTGTTTTCAGTGGCTCATTTTTTCTGGATTGCCTGAGGATTGCCATGTCCTTCTCCCATTTTTGTAGTGCTGGGAATCAAATTCAGGACCTCACAGACTGCAGAAGAGTGCTCTACCAACTGACCTAAATCCCAGCCCCTACATAACATTACTCTAGAAGAAATCAAAAATATTAAAATACTCATTTAACTAAAAAATATTTCATAAAACATATTAAGCAATCCAACACCACAGATATCATATGTAAATTTTCTTGTTCAGAATTTTCTTCTGCTCCCTATTTTTATGAATAATAATCATGGTCATGATGATAATCATCATATTTGAAGATACTTAAATGCAATAGCAAGTTGTATTTCTTTCATAGTTTATATTTTGCAGGAAGAACTAGAAACAAATGCTCTTTCTTGATATTGTATTTAAATCACAATTTGTAGTATGGAAGTCAATATATGAGTTAAGCTTTCAATAAATTAAGCTTTCAATAAATTTAACTAAAAGTACCATCAGAATGTGTATGTATATGTCTGTTCCCTAATTCTGATCAACAGAAACCTAGGAGGTTTTGTATCTAAGTATTTAGTGTCAGCCAACTTGTTGCTGTTAGATGCCATCCAGTCAGGTGCAACTCATATTTACATACTATATACAACAAAACAAAACAGAACCCAACATCTGTGCATGCCCAGCACTATTGTCAGTGCTTCTCTGATATCATACGGATTTCAATTGCTGATTGTTTTGGGAGTGCGCTGTCATGTCTTATCCCAAGCCTACAACACCTGCTATTCACAAGCAGTCTCCCATTCCAGGACTAACCAAGCCTAACCCTGATAAGCCTCAGAGAAATGATGAGATGGGATGCCAAGATAGTATGGCTGAAGACATTCAGCAAACTAGGTAAGCATATTGTAAATATAAAGAGACATTTTGAAATAATATGAAGAATATGTTTAACTTCAAGAAAAAAAAGAATAAAAGCTAATAGTAGCTTCCTTTTTCTTTTCTTTTTTTCCCCAGTACTTGGCAGCTGAACCCAGGGCTTTGTACTTGCATGCTTTGCAAGTGTTGGACCACTGAGCTGCACCTCCAGCCCATTTTTTTCATTTTTCTTTTGTTACTTTTTGAGAGAGAGTCTCACTAAGTTAGGCAGACTGCCTCTGGTCTCGAACTTGCGACTCTCTTGCCTCTGCCTCCCTTGCCACTGGGATTACAGGCATGCACCACTATGCCTGGCTTCACTAACATTATCTTTCAAATTAAAAAAGCCTATCTTTAAAATGAAGAAAATTTGATCTTGAGACACCAAAAAAGAAAATATAAATAAAAAAATTAACCATGAAAATGAAAGTTGTACAGTGATTGTCATTTTTCCACCAACAAATAATAGTAAAGAAGAAAGGACATTATTCATGTAATTTATTTTAATCTTCACATAGTTTAGACATAATGAAAATTGAACATTAAAACCTCTAGTCATAATAAAATTGAATATAATGTACATAAGATAGAATGAAGCACCAAATGACTGGTAAACAATGGAATATTGTACATCAAAGTACTATATATTGCCAGGCACCATGCATGCCTGTAGTTCCAGCTACTCAGGAGGCTGTGGCAGGAGGAGGACATGTTTGAGGCCAGAGGGAGCCTGTGCCAATTAGCAAGACCCTGTCTGAAATAAAATAAACAAACAAGTAAATAAATAAAGGGCCTGGATGTTCTGCTCAGTAGTTAACCATTTCCCTAGCAAATGTGAGGCACTGGGTGCATCCCCCCAGTATTTCAAAACAAAGCAAAACACTACATATTAATGGAACGAGTAACCTAATTGTCTACAGTTTCTTAAAATAGGAAACCTATCAAATATTCTTGAATTTGAAGCAGATGACCTTAAGATGATTTTAAAATCACAAATGTAACTTTGAAGATTTGATGCTTTTGAATTATGGTGCTGGAGAGGAATATTGACTATACCATGGACTGCCAAGAAATCCAATAGATTTGCCCTAGAAGAAATGCGACAAGAGGGCTCCTTGGAAGCAAGGATGTTTGGACTGCATCTTATGTAGTTTGGACATGTTGTCAGGAAGAACCAATCCCTGGAGAAAGACATCATGTTTGGGAGAGTGGTGAGTCAATGAAAAAAGAGAAGTCCCTCACCTAAATAGAATGATACTGTGTCTGCAACAATGGGGTTAAAGATAAAAATGGTTTTGTGTCTGACACAGAATTGAGGAGTGTTTCCTTTGGTGTACATAGAGTTGCTATGAATCCAACCCAACTCAATGGCACTTAACAACAACAACATCAATATAACATTAAGTGATATTTTAAAATTAAAAGTAGTTCACACTTCACAAAAGAAATTGAATTGTGGTACAGTGATGTACCTATAATATACAATTCTTGTAGTAGAAAACTTGGAAACTCTGATAGTTTATCACTTTAAATTTAACAAAAGGGAACTTCTTGGATAATAGGGAAGAGAATTTCTTAAGTTTGGTACCAGCAAAGAAGTAGATTTATAGATTTCAAATACAAATAATAAACCGCATCACTTGCAGCATGGAAAGATTAATAACACAAATGTCCACAAAGTTTATACAAAAACCTGCATGTATCTTGGTAGATGGCTTCTATTTATTTTAGCAAACTGTAAAAACGCTTTCAGTGTATTGTGGAATACTCACAGTTGTTATCATAAGTTACTCCTCTGTTAACTATGTAATATTTTTCTGCAAGTGACAGAAAATATTTTATTTTAATTGGATAACTATTCAAAATTATTTTAAATGTATTTCCTATGTTTATGGTATAAAATTTTAGAGGCAAGCATATACAAATATTTTTACTGAAATCTAAAACTCTTTCTTGGCACTTTTATTAATTTAAGAGGAATTTAATAGTTAAGGATTTCAGCTATTTTAGGGGAGTCTATCTCAAAACAAAACTTTCTATGAGAAGAAAATAATTGTTTTACATACAAGCTAACAAGAGTTTGGCAATACATCTTCTACTTAATAATTCTCATTTACAGAAAGATTAATCTTTCATTTCACATTTAACAATAAAATTACTTTACTCATTCAAATATTAGGGCACTTTTTGTGAGAGTGCATAAAAAATGACAAAACATACATGGGTAAAATAACATATTACTCTCCAATGATATAGGGAAACTAAATTTCCATTTCAGAACAGCTTGGCAATAATTTTTGTTGTTAGGTGTTGTCAAGTAGGCTCTGTCTCATTGCGACCCTATGTACAACATAAAGAAACACTTGCCGACAGACACTCCACCATGCCAGGCACTATGTCAGTGCTGCTCTGCTATTCATAAGGTTTCCAAGGGAAAATTGTTTTGAAATTGTTTTGGCAGTGGGTTGCCAAGTCCTGCTCCTGTTTTTCTGGTTCTGGGGTTGGAGGTCATAGTCTCAGAGAGTGTGGAGCAGCATTCTAACAACTGCATTAAACCCCACCCCCTTAGTGATAATAGAAGATATAAATATGAATCAAGCATGGTGGTGCAAGCCAGTAATTCCAGGTACTCATTAGGTGGAGGCAAAAGGATCACAAGTTTAAGGCCAGAGGCAGCCTATACAACTAAGCCAGACCCTACCTCAAGCTAAAAATTTTGAAAAAGGCCTTGGGGTGTAGCTTAATGGTAGAGCACTTTTGAAGTGTACACAAGACCTTGACTGTAGCACATTAGTACCAAAAAACCTGATACATATACATATATATATATATATATTTTTGAACCATGTATGTATCTTAATATTTTAAAATGTATAATTACATAGGTTAAATTTATTCAGTGATTGCTATGTATTAAATCCTCATGCCAAACACTTTTCTCATACAGGTAACACTTGTGAAACTGATTTTGTTATTTCTGTTTTGAAGATAAAGAAGGTGAAACTTAGAGAAATCGTGCAATTTGCTCTGATTCATATTGTTTTTAAGTTCACAGCCAAAATTTAACCCAAGTAGTTCAAATCCCAACCCCAAATCTTATACAGTGTCTTATATGTTGCTTATCAGAAAAGGCCCTCTTCAACATTCACTTAGTTTTTTACTTACCTGCTCTCAAAAATAATTAGTTAAATCAGTTAGTAAGAAATACTAAAAACAAGCATTTTAAGTTGAGGACCATGGTGCATCCCTTCATTCCCAGCTACTAAAGCAGCCAGAGTAGAAGGATCACAAATTCTGTGCCAGAGGCAGTCTTCACTATTTAGAGAGACCTTGTTTACCTTGTCTTACCATTAAAAGTAAATAGTGGCTGGAGGTACAGCCCAGTGGTATCACACTGTCTAGCTTGTACAATGCCCTGATTTCAACCTCCCAGTATTTACATAAACAAAAACAAAAAGATATTTTAGAAAAAACTCAATTGAGGAAGATCCTATGCCATTATTTTCAAATTAAACATTTTAGATTTAGTCAATCATTCCAAATATAACCCAGAAATATTCTGTAGGCATGATGAAAATAAAAAAAGAAACCCTAAGGGCATTATATATTATGACAGATATGACAAGCCTCTAAAAATAACAACATAATTTTTTATATTAGACATTAAATAATCCCATGTGTAGAATTTGAAATTGAGGAGAGTCTAGATAAGAGACATAGTGTGCTGGAAGAGAAAGAGATTGAAAAAAAAATCCTTTGAGAAAATATTACTGAAGAAAAACAACAACAAAAAAAAACCTGGAAAAATGACATGAATGTAACAAGACAAAAATGACAAAGCATTAAAGCAAAAGCAAAAACAAAAACAAAACAAAAAAAAGCATTTGCAGTAGCAGAGATCAGCATATGGCATTCACAAAAACCTGTGAGGACATTACACTTGGCTCATGTTAGATCCGGATATGAACCTCACATGTTCTTCTCAGTGTCAATGAACAGGGAGACTGGGGACAGAGCACTCATGTTTTTTGTTGTTGTTAGGTGCCATCAAATAGAGTCCAATTCATAGAGACTCTTTACAACAGAATAAAACACTCCCCAACAGTGTGTGATGCCCAGCACTATGTCAGTGCTTCTCTGCTATTCATAGGGTTTTCAATGGCTGATTGTTTGGGATTGTCTTTGAGAGTGGGTTGCCAGGTTCTTCTCCTGTTTTTATGGTACGAGGGGTCTAACTCAGGGTCTCAGAGTAAGCAGAGCAGGCACTCTATGGAGTGAGTTCTCATAGACCACAGCAATGATGCTTATCTCTTGCTGAAGAGAAACAAAAGTTAAGTATCAAAGAATTTCAGTCAAAATGTGGAAATTGGAAATTGTCTGGTTGTCCATGAACACTTATATAAATAATGAATCTAAAAATTTTTAACTATTTCAGTACTATTGAGGTTTATATTGGTTCTACAAACAACACCTCTGAAAGCAGCAATTAATAAATCAAAACACTCATTGCACTGGGAAAAGTTGTTCCAAAAATCTCTTTAAAGAGTTGAAAAGTAAAGATGTCACATTGAAGATGGAGGTGCATCTAATTCATCCCATATTATTTTCAGTCACATCATATAGTTGTGAAAGCTGGATGTTGAACAAGGGAGACAAGAGAAGAATTTATTTATTTATTTATTTATTTATTTATTTATTGTACTGGGAGTTGAATGAAGGGCCTTGTACTTGTATGCTCTGCAAGTGCTGGACCACTGAGCTGCAACCTCAGCCCATTTTTTTACTTTTTGAGAAAGGGTCTCGATTAATTACGCAGACTGCCTCTGGTCTGGAATTTGTGATCCTCCTGCCTCTGCCTCCCAAGCTGCTGGGATTACAGGCCTGAGCCACTATGCCCAGCAAATTGATGATTGTGAATTATGGTGCCGGAGACGAATATTGAATATACCATGGACTTCCAGAAGAACCAACAGATGTGGCCTAGAAGAAATGCAAGCAGAGTACTCCTTGGAAGCAAGGATGGCTAGACTGCGTTTTATATATTTTGGACATGTAGTCAGGAGGACCCAATTCCTGGAAAAGGATATCATGTTTGAGAGAGTGACAGGTCAAAAAAGAAAAACAAACAAACCAATAAAAAGGAAACCCCTTAACTAGATGGACTGAAATAGCATCTGCAAAAATGGGCTTAAACAGAAATAAGATCCTGTGCCTGGCACAGAATTGGGGAGTGATATTTTCTGTTGTATATAGGGTGGCTATGAGCTGGACCTAACAAACATAACAACATATTATCAAAGATATATTGAATTAGAAGTTATTCTGCTTTGCTATTTGTGAAATCCCAGATGGAAGAAATGACACTACTAAGTCAGATGGTACATTTTTCAAATAATGCAAACAAAATCATATTTTTAAAATATACTCATATAGATTTTGGATAAATCTTGCATATAAATGTTTCAAAAGATGCCTGCATTGGGCTGTAGGAGACAAAGGTGGTAGTACTGAAGTAGTTATCAAAATGCTTTGCTCCAAAATTTTAAATTAAAATTCCTATAAACTGCAAGTACATTTGACAATAATGATAATTCAATATAACAATCACATGCTGTATTTTTCTTTAATTATGATGCCAGTTGTGATAGTGTTGTGGTGGTTGCTTGATTTTCCATACGCCTGAAGGATATTATTTAAACTAAAATCATGTCAGAGTCTGAGAGCTAAGGACAGGATCTCAAAACTACCAGCTCCCAAAGCTTTCAATTTGGGAAATTGGGCTGGTTAAATTGTAGTCCCTGAGCTAATGTCATCTGGAAATTTGTAAAAAGGTAAACTCTTGGATCTTGAAAGTCAAAGTCAATATCTAAGACTCTCTGTAGTAAGTGTTCCACAAGACTCCAATGCACGCTAATTTTTGAGAACTGATAAATCTTTGTATCTTCAAATCTAATGTTGATTTAATCATATTACCTATTTCATTAGACTAAAGGAACCATTATACTATGTTTTCCTGAGAAAAATAAAAATAAAAAACAGTGTCCTGAGTATTATCATTGCTTAATGAATATTGTTGTTATTGTTATTAGATGTACTTAAGTCATGCTGTTCTTATAGTAAACTTACATACAACAGATCCTGCAGTGGTAGCACTGTGACATCCATTCCTTTCAGATCTTGGAAGCCAAACAGGGTCCGGCCTGATTAGTACTTGGATGGGAGATCACCTGGGAACACCACATACTGTAGGTATGGAAGAAGGACCTGGCAACCCACTCTCAAAAATCAGTTTACCATTGAGAACCCTATGAATAGCAGAGGAGCACTGACAATAGTATTTCACCTCTTGTATGTAGGGTCTCTATAATCAGACACCAACTGAATGGCACCTAACAACAACAACAACATACAACAGAATAAAAAAAACTACCCAACAATGCCCCATGTCCAGCACTATACCAGGGCTCCTCTATTATTTATAGGGTTTTCCATGACAGTTTTCTGAGTGAGCTGCCAGCTCCTCCTCCAAAGCCTACAGCACCCAGTATCCCCAGGCACTCTCCCATCCAAGGAATATGCAGGCTCAACATTGCTTGGATTCCAAGATCAACAGTATTGGATGCCAAGGTGCTATGGCTGAAAGTCAATGAATAATAGCTACTATTAATACAATCATTGTATTATTTTTCAGAGGATATTTACTTCATTAGTAGAAACTATAGGGATTACCTCAATTGTTAGAGTGCTGCTCTGCACTCCCTGAGGATCTGGGTTCAATTCCCAGCACAGCAAAAATGGTAGAAAGACATGGCAATTCACTCCCAAAGCAATCCTGAAACAGCCATTGAAAATACTAAGAGGCTTGCTAGGAGTCTGTCTCAACTTGAGGGCACTTAACAACAACAACATACCCTGATCAGTGGACCTACAAATGTAAACCCCAAAGAAATAATAGTAGTACCATCTGAGAACTTATTAGAAACAAATTCCTGGATCCAGCCTGATTTCTAATGAACCAGTGAATCTGGAATATTTTGGCTTTTAATAAGCTCTCCATGTGAAAATGGAACAGAAAGCGGATATATAAATAATCCCATCTGCATAAATAAAGTATTTTAATTCAATCATGCATCCTTCCCACAGAGTAGAATGATTGTTGTTAAGTGCCATCCATTGGAGTCTGCCCAATAGCACCCCACAACCCTATGTACAACAGAAGGAAACACGTGAAGATACTGTGGCATGCCTGGCACTATGTTAGTGCTTCTCTGCTATTCACAGAGTTTTCAATGGTGGATTGTTTCTGGAATGAATTGCAAGTCCTTCTCAGAATGATCATAGTATTTAAAAAATAATCATATAAATTTCATATACAATACCCTTAGTATTTTGAAATTTTCTTATCTCATATATCCACTCTTCTAATTACATCAAAATTATATAAATTAACAGTAGTGTAAGCACTCACATATCACAGATAGATGAGGGGTTGGTAATATATAAAAGAAAGAAAATATTGTAAAAAATTAATAAGAGATTATATGACATGTAACATAAATAATTGTATAGAT
>VMDO01032172.1:0-19274 GCA_007922755.1 Pedetes capensis | reverse complement strand
TTAGGATATGGAAGCAGGAAGACAGAGAATTTGAGGCCAGTCTGGGCTATATAGTGAGAACCAGGCTCAATAAATAAATAAGTAGCCATGCGCAGTGGCACACACCTGTAATCCCAGCAATTTAGGAGACAGAGGCAGGATGATGGCAAGTTTGAGGCCACAGCCAGCCTGCATAATGTAATAAGACCCTGATTCAAAATAAAAAATATAAAACGGGCTGGGGATGTAGCCCAGTAGTACAGCACTTGCAACTAACTATGTGCAAAGCCCTGGCTTCAACCTCCAAAATACTGCAAAAAAGGAGGGAAAAGAAATGAAAAGAAAAAAGTAAGTAAGTAAATAAATAAACAATGTCTATCAAGAGAAGAATGGTTAAAGAAACTTTCTATCACAAAATAAAATAAAAGCAAAACAAAACAAAAAAATCCAATCATGGTATATTCTGTACCATGGGATATTATTCAGCCTAAAAAGGAAATCTTGTCAAAATTCAGCCTAAAAGAGGAAATCTTATCAAAATCTACCACATGGATAAATCTTGAGAACACTATGTTAAATGAAATGTCACAGAAAGACAAATAATGCATACGTCTACTTATATGAGGTGTCCAAAGCAGCTTCAGAATTATAATTTTTATTGAAAGGTAAATTTTATCACTAGCAACAAATACTATCAGCATTCTCAAGTGACAGGCTCATTTTGGTCATTTTAGAAAAAATGCCTAAAAAATACCCAAATCTCACTAACCATAGTTTGTCACTCAGACATTCTTCCAAATAAAAAATGGTATTCCATGAGGAAAACATCCAGCTCAGCTCACAACTCAGTCATACATGTGCTTTTCCTTTAGATAATCAGATGGTACACCAGTTTGCGGTGCAAGGGTTTTCTGAGTACTGTACTTCCCATTTCATCACACAGAATATTAAAAAGATGAATATACAAGGGCCAACATGAAACAAAACTGATAATTTTTACTAATTTAACAAAGACATTTTAAAGTTAAACTGGCATTTTTCCCCTGCAAATCTGACAATGATTACTAACATAGGTTGGTGCTAACTGCCTTGATTCATGCAAAGCATCAACAGTTTTACTTATGCCCAGAGCAAATGTCAACACAGTGATAAAAAGCCTATTTAAACCAAACGTGGTGGCGCATGCCTTTAATCCCAGCAACCCGGTAGGCTGAGGCAGGAGCATTGCAGGTTTGAGGCCAGAGATAGCCTGAGCAATTATCTAAACCTTGTCTCAAAATAAAAAGGAAAAAAGAAAAGGGGCTTGGGGGTGTAGCTCAGTGGTACAGCACGTGTCTAGCATGTTTGAGGCCCTCAGTTTAAATTCCCAGTCCTGCCACAAAACAAAACAAAACAAGAAGGAAATAAAACCTTTGTATTATTATGAAAATATCTTTAACTTTAGAGACCCCCGAAAAGGGGATCCCCATAGCTACACTCTGAAAACTCCATTTCTGAGGTGATTCCTATAGAACCAACATGCCAATTTAACATGAGCTATCTCAGAAAGAGGGCTGGGATTTAGCTCAGTTGGTAGAGCGCTGCACTGCAGTCTCTGAGGTCCTGAGTTCAATTCCCAGCACCGCAAAAATGGGAGAAGGACCTGGCAATCCACTCCCAAGGCAATCCCGAAACAGCCAGCCATTGAAAACCCTATGAAGGTCGCTATGAGTCGGATACCGACTTGACGGCACCTAACAACAACATCTCAGAAAGAGTTAAATAAGTTTCAAAATTACTCTACATATGATCCAAGTAAGATGGTGTACAGAGGAAAGTGACAGGGTTATGCTACCATATTCAGTTTGATTGCTAGTCACAATTTAGACATCACAAAATATAAAATCTAGGAGAATCTTTTCCTTCAGATTTGATTATGTAATATTTGTCAGAAGGACTCTAATTCAAACCAGATGCTGGGCTCTTGCTGAGAAGTAGTTGGTTAGAACACATTGCCAAAAGGTCCCCCTTTTGTGAGGAGGCCATATGAGCTCATGCAAAGGCATTTTAGCAGTTTTTGCCCCTAAATCCCATAAGCACACCACCACTAAATTTTCCAGACTATAAAGTAGCCACATTCTCCTTGGGCTCCTTTTCTCTTCCAGTCAAAGAAAGCTTGTAGGAAAAGACTACAAAATTCATAGCACCTATAAAACCAATGTCTTTCTACCTGTGTCAGGCATCTGGCTTTAACCTCAAGAAATGTATAAAGTAAAAATTCTCTTTACTTATCATTTTCATGTTTTACTTAATTCCTTACTAGCCTGAAATGTCAGCTATTAAGAAAACAGACACACATATATACAGATACACACACACACAAACAAGCTTTGGTTTCCAAGACTCTGTAAATGTGGAATCCAATATAAATGTAACATATTAATTTATATCAACCTAAAGGTATTACCTGATTTTGAACTATAAAATTCTTAACTTAGAGATTATTTAGTTTTGTGGACAAACAAGATCCCTAACTTTTCTTTCCCTATGTTTATACTATCTCATTTTTTCCTGTCAATTTATAAGAACACACTGCAGTTTTGGAAATAACAATACAGAAATTGAACATTTTGCCTTTTCTATTGTTGTTGTTGTTAGGTGCTGTTAACTTGGGTCTGACTCATAGTGGCCCTATGTACAACAAAATGAAACACTTTCTGACACTGTGCCATGCACGTGATATTTTTTATGTTTAAGCCCATTGTTGCAGACACTGTCCCAATCCATCTAGTTGAGGGTTTTCCTTTTTTTTTTTTCATTGATCCGCCACTCTCCCAAACATGATGTCCTCCAGAGACTAGTCCCTCCTGACATGTCCAAAATATGTAAGACCCAGTCTAGCCATCCTTGCGTCCAAAGAGCACTCTGGTTGCACCCCTTCTAGGACAGATCTGTTTTTTTTTTTTTTTTTTTTTTTTTTTTAGTACTGGGGGTTGAACTCAGGGCCTTGCGCTTGCACGCTTTGCAAGTGCTGTACCACTGAGCTGCACCCTCAGCCCATTTTTTTTTTAACTTTTTGAGACAGGCTGTCACTAAATTATGCAGACTGCCTCTGTTCTCAAACTTGTGATCCTCTTCCCTCTGCCTCCCGAGTTGCTGGGATTACAGGTGTACAACACTGCGCCTGGCCGATATGTTAGTTCTTTTGGCAGTTCACGGTATATTCAATATTTGTCCCCAGCATCATAATTCAAAAGCATCAATTCCTTTTCCTGTTTCCCTTATTCAATGTCCAGCTTTCACAACCATATGGTGTGACTGAAAATACCATGGCATGCATCAGATGCAGCTTCATCTTCAACGTGACATCTTTACTTTTCAACATTTTCAGAGGTCTTTTGTTACAGCTTTTGCCAGTGTGATGAGTCTTCTGATTTCTGGACTACTGCTTCCATGGGTGGTGACTGTAGAATCAAATAAAGAAAAATGCTGGGCAATCTCAATAATTTTCCATTTATCATGAAGTTGCTTACCTGAGTCAGTGGTAAGAATTTTTTTTGTTTTCTTAAAGTTGAGGCACAATCCATACTGAAGGCTATGTTCTTATTTTTCTTTTTTCTTCTTCTTCATCTTTTTTTTTTCCCCCCAGTACTCGGGGTTTGAACCCTGGGCCTCATGCCTGCATGCTTTGAAAGTACTCTACCACTGAGCTTCACCTTCAGCTCATTTCTCACTTTTTAAATTTTGCGACAGGGTCTTGCTAAATTATGCAGGCTGCCTCTGGTCTCAAACTTGTGATCCTCCTGCCTCTACCTCCGAAGTTGCTGGGATTACAGGTATGAGCCTCAGCGCCCGGCTGAAGGCTGTGTTCTTTGATCTTCATCAGTGAATGCTTCAAATCCTTTTTACTTTCACCAAGCAAAGTTGTATCATCGCTTTTCACCAAGCAAAGTTGTATCATCGCCATAATCAGGTTGTTAATGAGTCTTCCGACAATTCTGAAGCCATGCCCTTCTTCATATAGTCTAGCTTCTATGATTATCTGCTCAGCATAGAGATTGAAGAGGCATGGTGATAGGATACAGCCCTAATACACACTTTTCCTGACTTTAAACCAGGCCATATTTCCTTGTTCTGTTCAAATGACTGACTCCTAGTCCAGGTAAAGATTCTTCATGAGTACAATTAAGTGCTCTGATATTCCCATTCTTCACAAGGTTACCCATAATTTGTTGTGATCCACAGAGTCAAATGCCTTTGCATAGTCAGTAAAACATAAATACACATCTTTCTGATATTTTCTGCTTTTGGCTAATATCCATCTGAC
This sequence comes from Pedetes capensis, assembly GCA_007922755.1. NCBI lineage: Eukaryota > Metazoa > Chordata > Mammalia > Rodentia > Pedetidae > Pedetes > Pedetes capensis. Next base: position 14,989 of record VMDO01032172.1, on the reverse strand, counting down.
ATCAGCAATGATGTTCCTGGTTCCATGCCCTCTTCTGAATCTGGCTTGATTTTCTGGCAGTTCTCTGTTAATATACTGCTGCAGAACATTCATCCCTTCCAATTACTCATATAAATCTCAAACCTTCTCTTTTCCCTTCAATAAGAAGACATGCATACCACTTTCTTAGTCTTGCCTCCCTCTGCTCTTGTTTCATCTTCTGATCTTTCTCAATGGCTATTCTCTAACCCTTCTAGTTGACAGAGGATTTTTTTTTTTAATGGTCCTATGGGGCTCAACCCAGGGCCTCATGCATACTCTACAAGTGCTCTACCACTGAGCTGTACCCTCAGCCTCTCTTTTATCTTGAGATGGTCTCACTAAACTACAAAGGGTGCTCTGGCCTTGAATGTGTGATCCTGACAGAGGATTATTAAACTCCACTTAATTCTATCAGGAGATGACTTCAACAAATTCTATCTGGCCAACATGGCCACTTGGAAAAACTAAACTTTTCATCTGCCTATCTTCTTTGATCTTGACTCATCAGAACTTTCTTTCTTTCTTTCTTTCTTTTTTTTTTTTTTGTGGTGCTGGGGCTTGAGCCCAGGGACTCGTGCTTGCATGCTTTGCCAAGTGCTGGACCACTGAGCTGCACACTCAGTCCATTTTTTTTTTTTTTTTTTTTTTTTTTTTTTTTTTTTTTTTTTTTTTTTTTTTTTTTTTTTTACTTTTTGTTTTTGAAACAGGGTCTCGCTAAATTATGCAGACTGCCTCTGGTCTCCAACTTTCGATCCTCCTGCCTCTGCCTTCTGAGCCATGAGCTACCATGCCAGGCCCCATCAGTACTTTCTAAACAAGGAGTAAAGAATCCCTGCTGTTACATTAATTAAATCTATTAAGAAACATGTTTAGAAGCTACAGGATCTATACATTTAATTAACAGCCAGTTAAATTTGCATGTGTAGACTGATTCAAATAATACATTTGAATTCCTCACATTTAATATGAACGTTGGATGGGTATGGTAGTACACACCTATAATCCCAGCAACTCAGAATGCAGAGGCATTCTTCCTATCACAAGTTCCAGGCCAGAGCAGCCTACATAACTGAGTAAGATTTTTGTCTCAAGATAAAAAATAAAAACTGGACCCAGGATACAGCTCAGTAACAGACCACTTGCAAAGTATGCATGAAGCTCTGGGTTCAGCCCTTCAGTACCAGACCAAACAAAACAAAACAAAAAAACCAGTTGACTACTTGTAAGAACTGTTGGATAGAGTAAAAGCTCCTCTTTTAACCACAGCCAACTTAAACAATTACTGTATTTTGTTACACAGACTTCTTCTTTGACAGAATTTTCTTTTAATAATAAACAATCATCATTATACTTCAAGTAGCTAACATGTATTTGAGAAGCTACGTGTCAGGTACCATGCTAGGCATTTTACAAGTATTAACTCATTTAACACATCCATCCTATCTCATTAGGGTTCACTGGTCAAAAGAAAATCTGTGGCACAGAAAAATTCAGTAATGTCTCCCAATTCTATGTGGTGGAATAGGGTTTAAACTCAGCTTATTGTGGGTTGGTCTCAGCCCCTTTCATTAAATTTTATTTTTTTGTTTCAATTATAAGAGCTTTACTGAGAATAATTCACACACCATACAATTTACCCATTTAAGTTCTATTGTCTTGGTTTTTGGTTGTTTTATTTTGTTGAAAGAGCATCTTATTATCTGCCTCAGGACAGTCTCAAATTTGAGATCCTCCTGCCTCAGCTTTCTCAGTGATAAAATAACAGGTATGTGCCACCGCACCCAGCTTAAGTTTAATGATATATTCAGAATTGTATAACTATCACCCCATTCCATTTTAGATTTTCCTTACCTGCAAAAGAAATTCTATATTCATTAGTTGCCACTCCCTGTTACTCCTATCTCCAGTAACGTATTTTCTGTCTCTATAGGATTGCATATTCTGGATATTTCATGTAAATGGAATCACATAGTGTGTGTTCTTTTTTGTCTTTTTGTTTTTTTTGTTTTTTGAGAGTGTCTCACTATGCAGCCTACGCTGGCCTTGAACTCACTATGTAGACCATGATGGCCTTGAATTCCCATTATCCTCCTGCCTCAGCCTCTCAAGTGCTGGGATTACAGGCATGCGCCACTATGCCCAGTTGTCTGGCTTCTTTCACTTAGCATAATGTTTTCAAGGTTCATCCATATTGTAATATGCATCGGAACTTCATTTTTATTGCTGCATAGAATTCCACTGTGTGGCTATATCACATTTTGTTTATCTGTCAGTTGACAGACACTTGGTTTGTTTCTATTTGGGTTTTCTGTTAATAATGCGTTAAGAAGACGAATGGATAAACAAACTATGGTACATATACACGATGGAATACTACTCAGCAATCAAGAAAAATGAAATAAGGTCATTCGTAGCAAAATGGAAGGAATTAGAGAAAATTATTTTAAGTGAACGAACCCAAGCTCAGAAAGAGAAACACCACACATTCTCACTCATATGTGGGAGTTGAATCAAAATTATAAGGAGGAAACATACTATTCAAAGGTCAGATCAAAATAAAATGGGGGGGGAAAAAAAAAGCTAAGAATGGTGTCAATATAAATGGTCTAGAAAATGCATGCAATTGTTCTGACAAGATAATAACAAAGTTCGCTTTGGGAAAAATTTCTATATTAAACAGAACTGGGACTCAAGTACATATAGAAAACTATTACCAAGTAAATGATAGAGAAGACTTAGATGGGGAGGGTGGGGGAGAGGCATACAAGAGGGTAAGGGGGATATGAATAATGTACATCAAAATGCATATATGTAAATTCCACAATGAAAAGCATGTCAGAATGAATCACATTAAGGTGTACATTAAAAATGTCCAATAAAAAATAATGCGTTAAGAAAATTTATATATAAGTTTCTGTGTGGAATAAGTTTTCATTTCCCTCAGATATATAACACAGGAGTGGTTTTATTGGGTTATGACGACTCTGTTTACTCAGCCTTTTGAGGAACTGCCAGATTGTTTTTCATAGTGACTGTACCATTTTACATTTCCACTAGCAGTGCATGAAAGTTCCAATTTCTCCACATATTCATCTACATTTATTATTACTTATGTTTTTAATTATAGCCATCCCAGGGGGTGGGAAATGTTAACTCATTATAGAGTTGCATTTCTTTGATGGTTAATATTACTGAGCATCTTTTTACGTGTTTATTGGCATTATCATTTTCATGTAGCTTTCCAGGAATATCTCTGTAGCTTAGAGCTTTTTATGACAAATGTCTACCTCCCCCACTTTTTGAGATACAGTCTCATTATGTCATCTAAATTGGTTTCAATCTCATGGGATCAAGTGAACCTTCTGCCTCAGCCTTCCAAGTACTTGGATTATGAATATAAACCACCATACTCGGCTTATTCCTCCGTACTTTATTTTTCTTCAGTACGAAGGAGTTTGAGCCCAGGGCCTCATGCATGCTAGGCCAATGCTCTACCACTGAGCTGCACCCCAGGCCCTTAAACTTTTTTTTTTTTTTTTTTTTTTAATTTTGAGAAAGGGTCTCACTAAGTTTTCAGGCTGGCTCTGGTCTCAAACTCACCATCCTGCCTCTGCTTTCTGAGGTGCTGGGATTATAGGTGTGTGCCATGGCACCCACCCCCATTTTTTGATTGGGTAATTTATGTTTTTATTATTGAGTTTAAAAGGTCTTTGTATATTCTAGATATAAGTTCCTGATTGCACATATGATTTATAAATATTTTCTTCCATTCTGTGAGCTGTCTTCATTTTTTTTAATTTTTATTTTATTTTATGTTTTTTGAGACAGAGTCTTACAGTACAACTCAGGCTGTCCTGGAACTTGCTACGTAATCCTGCCTCAACCTCCCAAGTGCTGGAATTAGAGGTGTGCACCACCATGCTCAGCTGTCTTCATTTTCTTGACGGTGACACTTGGAACACAAAAGCTAAGTCCTGTTTTTCTATTTTTTCTTATCACATGTGCTTTTGGTATCACACCTAAGAAGGTTCTGCCTAACCCAAGGTCATGAAAATCTACTCCTGTATTTATTTCTAAGTTTATACTTTTAGTTCTTAAATTTTGTCTGTGTCTTTTCCCTAATTGCAAATTAATATCATACTAACAGTACACATTGGGAGAAGGACCTGGCAACCCCCTCCCAAAAATCAATCTGCCATTGAAAACCCTATGAACAGCAGAGAAGCACTGACAATAGTGTTTCCCCTGTTGTACAGAGGGTCGCTATGAGTCGGATACGACTCGACGGCACCTAACAACAACAACAACAACAGTACACATACAACCACCCCATTTCCTTTGTCAGTACCAAAGTGCTTTGATGACCTATCTCTTGTCTAGTTCTATGACTAGAAATACTGTTGGATTGTAATTTCTAGTATTGAAAAAAGGCTTATGTAGGAATGTGATAAGTTTCTGCTCTCTCTCTCCAGGAGCATATAGTTAAAGAAATGTATGAGCATAAAGTTACCTTCCTTCCTTTTAGAACTAGAATAGGCTTCTTCCATAAAATTTAAACTGATGAGATCTCCAGTCACATACCTAAAAATTCTAAACCTTTGGAAAATTTAGGTTTAATTGCCCTATTTTTTTTTTTGTAGTATTCCTGCAATATTTCCAAAACAACAGTGACAGAATAACTACAATTTAAGTAATAGAATTTAACTAAACCTGGGAGTGGTGGTACACTCCTATAATCCCAGTGAGTCAGGAAGCTGAGGCAGGAGGATCTTGAGTTTGAGGCCAGAGGCAACCTATGCAACTTAGTGAGATCCTGTCTCAAAATAAAAAATAAAGGAGGAGGGGTGCAGCTCAGTGGTAGAGCACTTGCTTAGCATGCACAAAGGCTTCGGTTCAACCCCCTAGTTCTCTCCAGCCTACATACAAAGAACTTGTTGTTGTTGTTAAGTGCCTTTGATTCGATGTCCGACCCTACGTACAACAGACAAAACACTATTGTCAGTGCTTCTCTGCTATTCATAGGGTTTTCAATGGCTGATTGTTTTTTGGGAGTGGGTTGCCAGGTCCTTCTCCCAAGCCTACAGCACCTGGTGTTCCCAGGCGGTCTCCCATCCAAGTACTAACCAGGTCCGACTCTGCTTAGCTTCCAAGATCTGATGGGATCGGATGCCACAGTGGTACGGCTTCAGGTACAAAGAACTTAACTAAGATTTATTGGCAGCATACCATATGGAAGGCACTGTGGGAAGTACTAGGGTGACTATATCATAGTTCCTGACTTCAAGGAGGTTATAACTTAGTGATTATAGAAAAACTATAGAGAATGTGATGATTACATTTATTCTCCTGCAGGACTTTTCTACACTGAAGGAATTAAAGGAGGCATACCTTCCTAATTCTGAGGCTTACAGATTCTCTATTTCTATTCTTTGCTCTAGGAGCTCCAGCTCTAAACTACAGAGATACTCCTGGAAAGCTACATGAAAAGGATATATTTATAAAAAGAATGATACCTATAAGGGACCTACGCAAGCTGAAAGAGACCCTACATAAAGTGATAGTCAGCTGGGAGCTGTGGGGCAGGCCTGTAATCCCAGTCGCTTGGAAGACTGAGAAAGGAGGATATGAGTTCGAGGTCATACCTGGCCTACACAATGTAGTGAGACTTGGTCTCAAAATAAAAGGGGGGAGGCTAGGGGTGCAGCTCAGTTGTGGAATGTCCTGGGTTCAAGCCTCTAATACCACACTCATACACACACACATACAAAAAAAAAGGTAAAAGTCATCTTGTAATGCAAAGAATCCTCTTCCTCACATGAACTCAGGAGTGGGTTTCCTCCAGTGCCACAATTTTAGTGGTTTTCTAGTCACAGTCAATAAAATAAAGGAAAAAAACCTTATTATTTCCATGACTAAGCAAATCTTAAAGGGAGCAGTCAGGAAGCTGTCTTAACAATTTAAAAATTGTACACAAAAAACTGGTGACAGACACAATTTATTCTGAGGAGCTGCAAAAAGATCAATAGTTTGTGAAAGAAAAGCTTTTGCCTACATCAACTACATCAGCTGCTTAAATGCCATTTTAGGCATCTAAGATAGTAGAATTCACTTTACAATTCTTTAGTAGATTTAGAGTAGGATAAATATTTTGTCTTTGGTTTTACCTTGTGGCAACAAGAGGGTAGCTATGACATGGTGAAGCCCAGGCGTCTCTTGTCCATGGCATGCAGTCATAAAGCAGCAAGTCCTTCTCAGTCACAGCCATAAGAACAGGTCTCCACTGTTGTCTTCCACCATCCAGTTTTGCCTGTTACAATGGTGAAATCTAGAAGTCAGAGCTAATTATAATGATATACCTTTGTAAAACTTCTTTCAGTGATGGCCTAACACAGTGGTTCTCCATTTTGCTACCCATCCTAGTAGACTTGAGATACAGGGAACATCCTATCACATTGTTTCCTACTGGTATAGGTTCTCCACTGGGAGGTGTGAGGTGGTATACGTATTTGAAAAATCTCAACCCCAGTGAATTACAAATATTATCTGGTGAGATAACATAGTTTTTTCCCTATTCTATTCTAACTGAATACCTTAATTCTAATAAAATATATAGTAATTTGTTCAAATCATAATAGTTTCAGTATAATCTAATGTGCCAGTGACATCTACTAAGTACAGGACAGACACTTATACTACTTACTCCCACTAATAGAACAGAAAAATATTCCTAAGATAAGTCTATAGAAACTAAGCAGCAATTTTTTTTCAAATTTTTTGATCATTTGGGTACTGTGGTCACCTATGATCCTGGTGACTTGGAAGGGTAAGGTAGGAGAATTCCAAGTTTGAAGCCAGAGACAGCCTGTACAACTTAGCAAGACCTTGTCTCAAAACAAAAAACAAAAGAATACATAAATTTTTAAAGAAGTTTTTGATCAAAACCTACAGTAAAAAATACATTTTAAACTGCAAACCAACATACACATACATATATTAGTAAGTGTTCTGAGTATTTTCCAATATACAGAAGGTGCCAAGAAATGTATTTACAACATTATAACAGAAGGAACGGGACTTGTTTCTGTGTGAGGCCTCTTGAATCTTCCCTTGTACACATCACACACAGTACCATGCATCTCAAACTTATCACAAATGTATTACAGTTGTTAGATGTGTTGGAGGTTGTGCTGCATATGCATTCCTCTATTGGCATTGTACTTCCATAAAATTCTTGAATTTCAGAATGGTCTTGTGCTCCTTGACAACTATTGTCCTGCCATTTTCTTTGTCCTTTCTGTTGCATGGTGGGGATAGTATTCATTTGATTAACATCACCTTTTCAGTGAACATCATACTACACATTGCTACCTTAATGCAATTCAGCTTTGAAAAGTAATACATGTACATCTCTTAAAATGTGTATACATTTTTGGCACTCTCCCTAGTATATTGGAATATATACTCCAAAATAACACAACTTTGTATTTTGTATAGTGTACTTTGATAATTTTTTTTTCTTTTCTTTCTCTTTCATTTCTTTTCTTTTCTTTTCTTTTTTTTTTAAGACAGGATCTTGTATGTACGCTAGGCTGGCCTCAAGCTGGAAATCTCTTGCCTCAGCTTCCTGAGTACTGGGATTACAAGTGTACACCAAAATATCTGGACATATTCAATTTTTAAAAAATGTTCATTATGATCTACTATGTTGTATTTTAGAAAACACTAATGTAAGAGTTCAAAAAAAGGCCTGTCATCATCAAAACTTTTGCCCTCCTCAGATAAATCCTTTAAGCAAAGATGGTTTAACAGCACTGTATTTTAACACTGACTCTTTAATTATCACTGACTGCTCCAAGGAGAACTCAAGTTGACAAATCACTTGCCTCTTAACGAGCTGTCTTCAGAACCATTTTTCACAGTCTTTTCCTTTTTTCTTTCTTTCTTTTTTTTTTTTAAGTTTTTTTGAGACATGGTCTCACAAGGTAGCCCAGGCTGGCCTTGAGCTCACAATCCTCGTCTTTGCTGCCTGAGTGCTGAAATTACAGACATGCACCATCATGCTGGCTTCATTTTCTTTTCCTTAATGACTTCTGAAGGTAGTGTGAAGGTGAAAGAACACCTTAAGTATAATCTTATAATCTGCAAGTGGCCTGAGTGGTTTGGTTCTGCATTTTAACATCTGCTACTGGGTCTCTTTTCTCCTAGCCAGAGGCATGAACTAATTCCAGGAGAAGGAAATGAATTCCACCCACTGAAAGGACTCATGTTTACTGTAGGCTCAAAGAAACAAAAAACATGATCTGACTCTGGAGAATTCAAGCAAAGTATTAGTATTGTAGAATTAATTACACCTTTTCTTTATTAGTGAACTCTAGTTTTCTAAGACACTAATCTATGAATAACTGTAATATCTAGGGAAGAATACCAGCTTTAAAGTTCTCTTAGATTCTTACATTTTTTGGACCATAGATACCCCAAAGAGATTTCTAGTTTATGTTCACTACTAAGTCTTTGTCTCCAAAGATAAATATTGTTATAGACAATATTTCAATAGAAAAAATAATGTAAAATTTATGTTCCTAAAGGGTTCAAATGATAACCTGATTTTTTAAAAAATGAATTTTCCCCCTAAGTTACCAGAGAGAGATTTTAAAGGCTAGATCTAGAGTATAGGCATTTGGAAAATCTAAATTAAATGTATTTCTTCCCAAAGAAAGTATTTTGGTCCTTAAAGGAAAAATGTTAACACCAATAAAAGCAAATCCAATTTCAAGGGATAGAACTTTTTGTTTAGTTAATATATTTAATTTTTAAAATATTTTTTAATTAATATTTTTAAAAAATATTTATTCTTTAGCTCTTTTAAGTCCTTAGTGTTTAAGATCATCTTTTTCCCTCTTCTATATACCACAGTAGAAAAATGAAACCTCAATTTTAATCACTCTGTTTGCCTATTTGCCTTTATTTTTAATTTCTTATTTTTTTTTTTTTTTGGCAGTACTTAGGGTTGAACCCAGAGCCTCACCCTTGCATGCTTTTCAAGTACTGTACCACTGAGCTGCACCCCCAGCCCATATTTTTACCTTTTGAGACAGGGTCTCACTAAATTAGGCAGCCTCCCTCTGGTCTTGAACTTGTGATCCTCCTGCCTCTGCCTCCTGAGCTGCTGGGATTATAGGCACGCACCACTGCACCCAGCTTTTGCCTTAATTTTTTTTTTTTTTTTTTTTTTTTTTTTTGTGGTACTGGTGGTTGAACCCAGGGCCTTGCATTTGCATGCTTTGGAAGTGGTGGACCACTGAGCTGCACCCCCAGCAAATTTTTACTTTTTGAGACAGAGTCTTGCTAAGTTACGCAGACTGCCTTTGGTCTCAAACTTGCAATCCTCCTGCCTCCGCCTCCCAACCCGCTGGGATTACAGGCGTGTGCCACTGCACCCGGCTTGCCTTAATTTTTAAAGATACTGTTTGTTGTCAATAAAATCAAAATGCTCCCTGCTATATATAGTATATTTTCAGTTGTGATATCAGTGCAAGCAGCCTTGGCTCCATTACTGACTTTTAAGCTGGAGAGAAAAGACATACTAATGTTAAGGTTCCCATTTGCTTGTGTTTCACAATGCCCACATGGACATATACCTGGCCAAACAACAGCATTCTGCAAATTTTGTTTTCCAATAAGCAGAATTGGACATAACTAAAGAACACAAAATCCTAAATTATTATTCATGTTCTACATGCCTTAATCCTGTCTCTTTCTGAGATGCGATGTACTTCTTTATTTTATTATTACAATAGAAAAGAGAGCAAAAATGAAATAAACCATTGCCATCAACTTGACCTAGTATATATGTTAGTTTGAGTCTTTATACAGTTTATAATTTATCAGGGACAAAGTTGTTGTTATTAGGTACTGTCGAGTCGGTCTCTGACTCATAGTGACCCTATATACAACAGACAAAACATTATTGTCATGCTTCTCTCCTATTCATAGGGTTTTCAATGGTTGATTGTTTATTGGGAGTAGGTTGCTGGGTCCTTCTCCCAAGCCTACAGCACCTAGTGTTCCTAGGCGGTCTCCCATCCAAGTACTAACCAGGCCCGACCCTGTTTAGCTTCCTAGATCTGACAACATCGGATGCCACAAGGACAAAGCAGAAGCTGTTAGGACAAAGCTTTGTTTTTTTTTTCCTGTCTTGGCTTTTCTCATCAATTCCAAAATGCTCTATGAAAAAGAAAAAAAAAAATTAACAACGAAAGTATTCTGGGGCTGGTGATGTACTTGGTGATAGCTTAGCTAGCATGAATGAGGCCCTGGGGTTCAACCCCTAGTACTGGGGTGAAAAATATATATATATATGTATAAATAATGGTAAACACAGCTAAAATGTTAAACTTTCAAAGTTGTAAGGACTTATACCATGATTTCCATTGGTTTCTTTGCTTATTCTTTTTTTTCTTTTCCTTTCCTCCGTCCTTCCTTCTTTCTTTCCTCTTTTTTTTTTTTTCTTTTGTGCAGTACAGATGGATTGAATCCAGGGCCCTGTGCATACTTTTCAAGTGCTTTACCACTGAGCTGCACCTCTAGCTCCTTTTTTACTTCTCATCTTGAGCCAGGAGCCTGCTAAATTGCACAGGCTGCCTCTGGCTTTGAACTTGTGATTCTCCTGCTTTCACCTCCCAAATTGCTTGGATTATAAGTGTGCACCATGGCACCTGGCTTAGTTTCTTTGCTTATTTTAATTCTGTTTCATAGAAATGATCACTACTTAGCTTATTATAATTTTATGTGAGCTGGACATGGTGGGGCATGCTGATAATCCCAGCACTGAGGAGGCTAAGGCAAGATGACTGATGTGAGTTAGCCTAGTCTAGTGCATAGTGCATAGTGAGTTCCAGCACAGCCTAGGCTATATGTGGGGACCTTGTCTCAAACAAAACAAAACAAAACAAAACAAAAAATATGTGAAATGTTCATAAAATCTCAAAAGTTAAGGAAAAAAAAAAAAGGAAGGTTATTGGCATCCAGAACTTTGTACTGTGTTTAAAACAAAACAAAAAAGAAAAGAAAAGGAACCTCCCTGCACCGACTACAGCATGTTTGGGAGCTAATGATCTAGTCTTCTCCTTGCTGTTTTGCATATGCACAGGGGAACTAGGATTCAAAGCAATGAAGGAAAATTAACAAAGATTTAAAATCAGTTAAAAACAGAGCTAGCATTTGAATACTCATCTCTGAACCCCTTAGTCCAGTTTTCTTGTTCAACTCCTTCTAGCCCAGCTGACAATTAAGGATGTTAGGTGGGAACTTTTATTTTCCCTGAATAACCTGGGATCTAAAATAACTTGCACTCTTCAGTTTCTCCCTTCCCCTCATTCAATATCCCTTTGGGCTTTCTTATTTATTTCATAAATGAAAAATGAAAACAAGAGAAACATGAATTTTCTCTAATTGCTTATAAAAACATTTCATGTATTTTATTTATTGATTGATTCATTGATTGGTTGCGATACTGGGAGGTTGAACCAGGGCCTCATACATGCTTTGTAAGAGCTCTACCAGTGAACTGCACCCCAGACCCTTTAAAAAATTTGTTTTTCTTGAGACAAAGTCTTGCTAAATTATGCAGGCTGTCTCTGGCATCGAACGCAAGATCCTGCTGCCTCTGCCTCCAGAGTGGCTAGGATTTCAGACAGATGCCACTATGCCTAGCTAGATTTTATATATTTTAAACTGTTCCAGAGTAGAGGAACAAACTAGAGCCTGCTGTCCCCAGAAACTCTACTAATAGGCTAGAAAAATAATGGAGAAACTATGACTTCTGGGCCAAATCCACCCTACCACCTGTTTTTCTTGATAAAGTTTTACTGAAACACAGTCATGCCCATTTGTTTTCATATTGTCTATGACTGCTTGCTTGCTACAACAACAGAGTCAAGTATGTAGCTATATCTGATTCTTTACAGAAAAAGTTCATTGACACTAGTCTTAAATCATGAAAATGACCCTATGTCATTACAGACAGAGATGGTAATAAGAACCTCATTTTAGCTGTATTGTGATGGTATTACCATGACAGTTAACTCTTCTGGTAGAGGTGATAATTAGCAACAACTAGTTAAATGGTCAGAAAAAAAGTAGGGGGGGAAACTAAGAAATGATTTACAAAGTAGATATCTAGGATCTAATTGCATGATTTAAAAAAAAACACACACATCACATGGATACAGAGATGATACATAAACACAGATACATGCAGTGGGGGAGCCATTCTGGCTCTGACTGGGGACCAGTGTGACTCTGCTCTGCTTCCCTCCTACCTGTTCTGCCAGCCAGGCAATGTGCTTGACTTCCTTGCTGCCTCCTGCTGTACTGGTTGCACCAAGCATGCCATTGAGTTCAGCCAACACCTGTGGGAGGAGAGCCATTATGTTGGTGTGGATAGCTACGAACCAGGAGTGTGCTGTGGCTGTATCCTTGCAGCGTAGGATCAACGTGTTCCTGCTATCAGGAGAATGTAGCTCTATTAATCTGTGTGGAAAAAGAAGAAAAAGCTAAGTCAGAAGTTATCACACTTACCAGAGTTTAACATACCTAACTATAAATCTAATTTAATATCACATTTCTCAAAAACAGACACTTTCTGTTCATTTCTGGAGTCCAATTCCAGAGAAAACCACATGTGGAAAGACAATTATCAGAAAGACTACCTGCTGGATCTGTTGTTGCAGTATGTTAATGTAAGGAGCTGAGAAGTGGGTACCTGTTGTACAGTGTATAGTAGAACACTTTGCTTTGTCTTTTCTTTTTGTGGCCCCAAAGATTGAATTCAGGGCCTTGCATGTACTTTTTAAGTGCTCTCCCACTGAGCCACACCCCTACTTGCTTTCTTATCTCTTATCTTGAGACAGGGTCTGGCATAGCTACACAGGTTGCCTCTGGCTGGAGCTCATGATCCTCCAGCCTCCACCTCCCAAGTTGCTGGGATGACAAGCATGCATTACCATGTCCAGCCACTTTGTCTTAATTTCCATGTTGAGGAAATGGAAAGCATGCTTGCTGAATATTGTAAGCACACTATAAATAAGGAACTGATATTTAAAAAAATAGTTCTGATATAAGTTATTTTAAAAACCTACTGACAAATAATGAATTTAAATTTACATTAGATGGAATAAAGAAAATGGAAGACAAGCCTGTATTCCCAGCGACTCAGGAGGCTGAGGTAGGAAGACTTTAAGTTTGAGGCCAGAGGCAATTTGCACAACTTAGCAAGATCTTGTCTCAAAATAAAAAATGAAAAAGGGGCTGGGGATGCAGCCCAGTGGTAGAGCACTTTCCCAGCATGCTGAAGGCCCTGGGCTCTACTTTACCCCTTAGTACTGCAAAGAAAAAAAAAAAAAAAAAAAAAAAAAAAAAAAAAAAAAAAAAAAAAAAAAAAAAAAAAAAAAAAAAAAAAAAAAAAACAGGAAAAACAAAGAAATTAGCATGGAATGGTGGCTCACGCCTGTAATCCTAGCATTTGGGAGGCTAAAAGCAAGGGGAACCCAAGTTTGAGGGCAGCCTGGGGTACATAGTGATACCATGTTTAATTAAAAAAAAAAAGGACAGAAAAATAAGAGAAATTAGCAGATTATTATTATTATTATTATTAATTTTTTTATTTTTTGTAGTACTAGGGGGTTGAACCTGGGGCCTCATACCTCCTAAGCAAGTATTTTACCACTCAGCTGCACTGCCAGCCCCTGGCCTCAAACTTGTGATACTCCTGCCTCTGCCTCCTAAGTCACTGGGATTATAGGCGTACACCATTGCTCAGTTTGTAAAATTTGGAATTGTGTTTTAGTGTTTCAGTAACATATATGATTACATCATCCATTATGTCCTGGCAGAAAGATAGATAAGAAACTGTCAACACTACAACTGTTCTGCATTAGTTAATGCTCAACTGAGAACAACCAATATTTTAAAAGTAAGCTTTAGGAAGTAGTTAAGAAATAAAATTTTAATGTACTTTCATGTGAATTTTTGGGTACTGTTATATGTTTTGGACAAAGTTCTTATCAAGATGAATAAAATAAAAGAATGACTAACATATACATACTGTTGTGCCCCCCCCATCCCTAGTACTGAGGGGTTGAACCCAGGGCCTCATGCATGGTAGGCAAGTGTTCCACCATTGAGCTACACACCTGGTCATTTTTTTTTTTTTTTGAGACTAAGTTGTGCAGGCTGTCTTGGACCTCAAACTTGTAATCCTCCTGAGTTGCTGGTATAACAGGAGTGTGCCATGGTACTGGGCCATACTGCTGTGTTTTAATAGTGAACATATATATCTTTCAAAATGGAAAAAGGAAAAGCTATTAGGAATGTTTCACCTGGTAGGTCAGAAATTGAGAAATTGCCAGTGATCAAGAAGAGATCTTTATTTTCTGAATTTTATTTGTTTGTTTGTTTGCTTATTTATTTGCAGTGCTAGGGATCAAACCCAGGTCTTTGCACATGCTAAGCAAGAGCTCTCCCACTGAGGTTACATCCCCAGTTATTTTCTGAAGTTTCTGTTGCCTTTAAGAACTGTCATCAGATAAATTGTACCCATCTCTCTGACAAGTACTTTACATGTACACTGGCACTTGTCTTAAAGCTTGAGTTCCTCTCTTTTGCTATAATTTTAAAATCTTTACCATGCCAAATATTTTAAATTGCTATGTTTTATATGGCAAATGTTTTCTCTCATTTGAACTCTGGTTGGTCTAACTTTTCTTAAACATTGGGGCTGGGATTTAGCTCAGTTGGTAGAGAGCTGCGCTGCAGTCTCTGAGGTCCCGAGTTCGATTCCCAGCACCACAAAAATGGGAGAAGGACCTGGCAATCCACTCCCAAGGCAATCCCGAAACAGTCTGCCATTGAAAACCCTATGAGGGTCGCTATGAGTCGGATACCGACTCGATGGCACCTAACAACAACA
>VMDO01032171.1:0-15007 GCA_007922755.1 Pedetes capensis | reverse complement strand
AAAAGGCATGTAAGCAGAGGGGGGCTGATTGTGGGGAGGAAGAGGGCTAGTAGGAGGGGAGGGGGACATGAGAGGGTAATGGGGGGTGAACATGAGAGATATACAATGATACGCATGTAGCATGTATGGACATTTAAAAAAAAGAAATTAAAAAGAGTCCCCACCCTGCCACCCTTGGCAGGCCGCCCCAAGAATCAACTGCGATGTGTGGAAAGCCTTCATAAGAAACACAGTATAAATGTTTCATTCCTAGAAGCAGGGAAGACAGATATTGATACATTTCACTATGCAAAAATTAACACCGTGTACATGGAATAAAAATACTATAAACAAGGTAAGAAAGACAAATGTTACACTGAAAAAAAAGTCTGCTACCTACAAGTCAGAAGCTAATAGAGGAAAATGAGATGAAAGTTAATTTCCCTAATACGTAAAGAGCTCTTCCAAATCGATAAGAGAAGGGTGACTAAGCCATTAGGCAACACAGTGAAGGATATGAACCAGCCACTCCTGAAAAGATATTCAATCTCGCTCGTAATTAAATGCACATTAAAGAAACACAATCAAAACACGGGTTGCTCGCCTTTTAAAAAAAATCTACCAAGTTGGTAAAAATGAACATGTTTGATGATACTTTGGCTGCTGAAGGGGGGAAGCAATGCTCTCAAAAATACTGTTAGGGCTGGGGTGTAGCTCACAGGTAAAGCGCTCGTCTAGAAACTGTGAGGGATCCGACACCAAAACCACACAAAACCTGCCGAATGGGGTGCAAGATGGTACAACCTTTTAGGAAGCGTGATTTGCCAAAGCCACCACAGTGAGCCGACCTAGTCCTAGGACAAGGTGGCATCCTGTGCAACAGCGATCGGAGAAATCGAAGAAACCATTCTGTGTCAATCAGGAGAGGAGGGAGCAACTTCCTTAAGACACACCCAGACCCCGGGACTGTGTCCTAGGATGGGCAGATCCCCAGCAAAGAACTCACGGGACCCTGTGCCTATCACGATCTCTTTTGTGAATATTTTAAGAAGTTCAAACAGATGTGTGGTCTGCCCTAACTTTTCCCTCTAACGGAGGTACATATCCCAATACAGTATTGAATAAAGGAGATACATATCCCCACACAGTACTGAATAAAGAAGATATATATCTTCGCACAGTATTGAATAAAGGTGATACATATCCCCACACGGTACTGAATAAAGGAGACACATACCCCCACACAGTACTGAGTAAAGGAGACACATATCCCCACATGGTACTGAATAAAGGAGATACATATCCCCACACGGTACTGAATAAAGGAGACACATATCCCCACACAGTACTGAGTAAAGGAGACACATATCCCCACAGTATCGACCGCAGCCCTCTGGGAGGAGGTAGGGTGTGTGAGATGGTGACAAAAGCAGCCTTTACTTTTCATTTCATACTTTTTTTGCTCTGACTTCTTAAAAAGCCAACAGGGGTTATCTGGGCACAGGCTCAAGGACCAATCAATTTTTCCTCTTTACATGTCTTTGTTTTTGTTTTTGTTTTTTTTTTTTAAAGAAAGGCAAGTACAGAGAGTTCCCTGTCGATAATGGTTCCACTTGCGGCTTTTTGACTTTGCGATGATGTGACAGTGATACACATCTGGTAGCAAGCCTACTTCCAAGTTTGAATGTTGATCTTCGCCTGGGCTGGTGAGATGTTGTCTGACCCTCTTCCAAGATGCTGGTTGGCTCTGAGCTGCTGCTGCTGCAGCCGCCCCATCCGAGGGAAGCAGCCGGTACTCTACCGTGCACCATGCTGCTGAGCTGGGTTGTTCCACAGGCTGGGTGCACTCGATGAATTTTTCAGTGACGCTATTTTCAATTTATAATGGGCTCATTGGAAAGTAACCCCATTGCTATAGTTTGGATTTTTTTTTTTTTTTTTTTTTTGCAGAACTTAGGGGTTGAACCCAGGGGCTTGGATTTAGCTCAGTGGGTAGAGCGCCGCTCTGCAGTCTCTGAGGTCCCTGGTTCGATTCCCAGCACCACAAAAATGGGAGAAGGAAGTGGCAACCCACTCCCAAGGCAATCCTGAAGCAATCTGCCATTGAAAACCCCATGAGGGTCACTATGAGTCAGACACGACTCGACAGCACCTAACAACAACAATAACAACAAGGGGTTGAACCCAGGGCCTCACACATCCTTTGCAAGCGCCCTACCATTGGACTGCACCCCTAGCCTATTTTATTTTGAGACATGGTCTGGCTAAGTAGGCTGCCTCTGGCCTCAACCTGTGATCCTCCTGCCTCTGCCGTCTAATTGCTGGGATGACAGGCGTGAGCCACTGTACCCAGCTTATAGCTTGGATCTTAAACGGCCCCAAAGACCATGATTCAAGGTTTGGTTCCTGGGGTGGTGCTACTAGGAGTCGGTAGAACCTATCAGGAAGTGGGGCTTAGTGGGAGGAAGTAAGGCCACTGGGGGTGTGACCTTGAAAAGGACAGTTGGACCCTGACCTTTCCTCTCTCTCTTTTTCACCCCTGGCTATGAGGTGAGCAACCTTCTCAGCCACCCGCTCCCTGACATAATGTCCTGTGTCATCACAGGCCCAGGGGCAATGGGGCCGAAGGACGAGGGACTGAAGTCTTCAAACTGTGAGCCAATTAAATTTTTCCTCTTTGTAAGCTGTTATCACAGGTATTTGTTACAGTAACGGAACGTGGGCTGAGTCAGTCAGCGGGAGCAGAGGAGCAGCCGTAAAGGTTTTAAAGTGAACAAACACTGTGGAAATATTTCTAGCTGCCTCAAGCCCGCTGATGAGGGGACTGTGAACAGACTATAATGGTGACACACTGTGACAGAAGTCACAGTGACACACTGTGACACACTGTGCAGCCATCAGAAAGGACCGGCGTCCCTGTGTGGATGGATCAGGAGCCACCTCCAAGGTTTCTTTCTACATAAAAAAGATGGAGTAGAGCCAGGTGCTGTGGTGCACGCCTGTAATCTCAGTGGCTTGGGAGGCAGAGGTAGGAGGATTGCAAGTTCGAGGCCAGAGGCAGCCTGCGAACTTAGCAAGACCCTGTCTCAAAATAAAAATAAAAAGGGGTTGGAGTGTAGCTTAGCGACAGAGTGATTGCAAAATATGTGTGAGGCCCTGGGCTCGACCCTGTATTGTTGTTAGGTGCCGTCCAGCTGGTATCCAACTCATAGTGGCCCTGTGTACAACAGGGGAAACACCATTGTTAGTGCTTCTCTGCTGTTTGTAGGGTTTTCAATGGAGGATTGATTTTTGGGAGTGGGTTGCTGGGTCCTTCTCCCAAGCCTGCAGCACCTGGTGTTCCCAGGTGGTCTCCCATCCAAGCAGGGCCTGACCCTGCTTAGCTTCTGAGATCTGACGGGATCGGATGCCACAGGGCTATGGCTGCAGGTCATATAGGATCAACCCTGGAGTACCATGAAAAGAAGGGAAGGAAGGAAGGAAGGAAGGAAGGAAGGAAGGAAAGAAGGAAGGAAGGAAGGAAGTGAGGAAGGGAGGGAGGGAGGAAGAGTAGGATTTATGCTGGTCCCTGCCTGTGTGGTCTCTGACAAGAATGCATCAGAACCTGGATGGCAGTGGCCAGGGGAGGCGAGAATCAGGAGTGGGGTGGAAGGAGCCCGGCTTTTCACCGAAAATTCCCACTTAAACACCTTCAAATATCTCTTTGCATCATAGGCTGACATGGCTGTTTTTTAAAGGTTATGTTTGAGCAGAGCAATTTCCGTCTAGACTGGGAGGGGGAAGGCCTGGACGGTTTGCTGTGCAGCCTCAGGATGGAGGGTGACCCCTCTGGGCCTTGGGGCGCCCTCTACCCAGCGGATGGGAAGGGTAAGACATGACAAGTGCCAGTGTTCCTTTTTGGCTGCGACAGAAGAGCCCAGCAGGTCCGGATTGGCTGGGGGGCAGGGGCTCCCTGCCCTCAGACTTGGGGAGCAGAGCCAAGGGGCAGGGGCCATGCTGGACTTTGGAGGCCTGTACCACAGCATCCACTGGTAGCCCTGCCTCCCTCCCTCCCCAGTGTCCTGCCTGGAAGCCCCAGGTCATGTCTTCTCCCTGGGTTACCCTGGCAACGGCTCTGTCCCTCCTTGAGGGTGGGAGGCCAGCCAGTGGCACAGGAAGAAAAGACACAGTCCTGGGTGCCCCGTGGGGCTGAGCCATCTGGGGCCTCACGCTGGGGAGAAGAACCCCTCACCACCCAGAGAGCAGCCGGGGCCTCCGTCCTGCCCCTGCCTGCTTTGCACAAGGAAGCCCAGGACACGGTGGCATGACACCACCCAGCAAGCTCAAACATCATGCACAGCTGCCGCAGATCAGGGAGGGAAGCAGGCTGCACTCATCCTCACTGCCTCTCTGATGCATCCCTGGTCACCTCCCCGAACCTTCTGTGGCTCCCTACTGCCCATCGAACCAAGGAGACGCGTTACAACTGGACATTCAAGGCTCTGCACTTTTCAACTTCAATGTGTCCATCCAGTTCTTCCCTCGTGATTGGTCCTTATTCAAAGCAGTTTTCAAGAACACAGATTCCATCACAACCCTTCTCTGCTCAAAATTCTTCTTAGCTCCCTGTGACCTATGGGGCAAAGCACAGGCTCCTCAGCCCAGCATTCAGAACTGGCTTCTGCCTCCCTGCCCAGCTCCTTCAGCTACTTCTCTCTTGTTCTGTCTCAAAATAAAATAGGCTGGGGGTGCAGTGCAGTGGTAGAGTGCTTGCAAAGGATATGCGAGGCCTTGGGTTCAACCCCTAAGTTCTGCCAAGTCAAGTTAAACTTAATGCCTTTGAGCACACTATGGTATGTCATGCCACTGTGTATTTACACCCAGTGCTCCCTTGGTTTCCTCCATATACAAAGAGTTCTTCCAAATCAATAAGAGAAAACACAATCTAAAATAAAAAATGTCCAATTCATTTAACTAGGTAGTCCAGAGAATGATAAGTACTAATGGTCTATAAACATACAAAACATGCATAACTTCACTTACAAAGAAAGATAAACCCTCCGGATGAGATGCCATTTATATCCACCAAATGGTCAAACGTTCCCAGAATGCTCCTGTCTCTGTTAGCTGAAGCCCAAACCCGTACTAGGAGTCCATCTCTAAAAATGTCACCTCCTCTACACACCAGCTCCTTGGCTCCCACAGGACATCTGAGATGGTGCTTAGAACAGGGCGAGGCACAGAGCAGACAGTGGATTAATGGCACTATTAATCACGAGAACCACGGCGCCATACTGATCATCAGTTAACGGGTCTGCTCCCCTGCCCGGAAGGGCCAGGGCGGAGTCTGGCTCATCACAGCACAGAGTGTGCTCAGAGTGGGCCTGAATGGCAGGCAGCAGGGATGGGGGGCGGGGGGGCGGAGGGCGTGTGAGCAGAGGAATCCCGCAGCCAGGGGCTGGTCCTCCCGGCCGGGGAGTGTGCAAGGCCGGGACAGAGGGCCAGGTGGTGGTCACCGCCACAGGCTGGGAGTACACAATGTCCACTCCTTGCTACGTGCTCCGTGTCCAGCAGGCACGGGGCCAGGCAGTCCACCGACTCTCTAACCCTCATGATGCTGCCGGGGCAGCGCCCCCCACTCTACAGCTGACAAAGCAGCGGCCAGGGCCGGTCAAGGACCTTTCCTAAGGGTGCTCCTCCCATCACCCCATGCTGCCTCAGGGAGCTTGCGGATTCACGGATTCACAATCTTGGACACGTCACTTTTCCTACCTGGGCCTCTACCTTTCCACCCAGGAAACGGCTCTATATCAACCGTTTCTCAAACAGACGAACTGGGGGACCCTGAAG
Source organism: Pedetes capensis (assembly GCA_007922755.1). Taxonomy (NCBI): domain Eukaryota; kingdom Metazoa; phylum Chordata; class Mammalia; order Rodentia; family Pedetidae; genus Pedetes; species Pedetes capensis. The sequence goes on along the minus strand of VMDO01032171.1, from coordinate 9,199 downwards.
CACAGTCTGTGAGGTCCAACAGGCCCCATTTTAAGAAACTCCGCATCTAACATTTAATGCTGTGACGCTGGGGGCCCCTGTGGTGGCCACGTGTTCAGGACGTGAGACAGCAGGACTCAGGGGCCTGAGCAACGTCCAAGTGACATGGGGCATGTTTTTGCCAAACTGCGGGAGATTTTTCATCTCCATAAAAATCACATTTAAAATTCTACCATCAAATGATTTTTGACAAGGGCGCCGTGACAGTGTAGCTTGTTCAACAAACAGCGAGTGCCTTACCGGCTGACAGGCTGAACAGAAAGCAGGCTTCCTGCCATATACAAAAGTACAATCAAAACGACGGAGATCCAAATGGAAGAAATAAAGCTATAAACCTCGTAGATAAAATCATAGGAATGTACATGACCTTGGCTAAGGCTGTGATTTCTCAGACACAACACTAAAACACAAGCGATAAAATAAAAGGTAAAACACTTCAAACGTTGGTATGGAGGTGAAAAGCCAATCCGCACAGTGGGAGAAAATGTTCAAATCACAATCAACGGGGAGGAGTTGTATTTAAGAGCATAAAAGAACTCTCTGGCTCAATAACTAGTAGGCGATGCAATGAAAAACAGGCCTAAGGAGGGTGGGCGTGGGGACGCATGCCTGTCAACCCAGCGACTCTCCGACTCTCTCTGACTGACTCTCTCTCTCTCTCTCTCTCTCTCTCTCTCTCTCTCTCTCTCTCTCAAGGTGGAGGTAGGAGGATTGTGAGTTTGAGGCCAGAGGCAGCCTGCATAACTTAGTGAGACCCTGTCTCAAGATACAAAGTAAGCCGGGCGTGGTAGCACACGCCTGTCATCCCAGCGGCTTGGGGGGCGGAGGCAGGAGGATCTCAAGTTCGAGACCAGAGGCAGTCTGCGTAACTTAGTGAGACCCCATCTCAAAAAGTAAAAATATGGGCTGGGGGCACAACTCAGTGGTCCAGCACTTGCAAAGCATGCAAGCAAGAGGCCCTGGGTTCAACCCCTAGTACCACCAAAAAACCAGTTCCGAGGTGGAAAACTTGGAATACTAAATTTAAAAAGAAGGCAAAGGTTCGAATGGACATTTCACCAAAGGAGGGTGTGAGTGGCCAGTGAGCACAGGAAAAGAGGCTCAAAAGCATTAGTCATCAAGGAGATGCAAGTCAGAACCACGGTGAGACACCACTCCACACCCCCAGGACAACTGGAATGACAAGACAAGACAATCACAAATGCTGGAGAGGATGTGGCGGACCAGGGACCCGCAGCATGGTGGGTGGGAATGTCAAGTGGTCACCCACCTTGTATAATAGCGTGGTTGTTTCTTGAAAGGTTAAACACAGAGTTCCTATGTGACCCAGTGAATGCACTTCAGGTAGCTAGGCAAGAGAAATAAAAGCCAGTGTCCACACGCCATCCTGTTTGCAAATATCCATAGCAGCATTACTCATAATAGCCAAGAAGTGGAAATGACAGCCCTATGTCCGTGAACCAGGGCCTGGATAAACGAAATATAGTTTACCTACACAATAGAAGGGGCTGGGATTTAGCTCAGTTGGTAGAGCGCTGCACTGCAGTCTCTGAGGTCCTGAGTTCAATTCCCAGCACCGCAAAAATGGGAGAAGGACCTGGCAATCCACTCCCAAGGCAATCCCGAAACAGCCATTGAAAACCCTATGAGGGTCGCTATGAGTCGGATACCGACTCGACCGCACCTAACAACAACAACAACAAGAGGACCCACACGCCCAGCCCCTAGCCAGCATCTGCCGGCAGACCTGGGAGTGGCACCGTGTCTGACCTTCTGAATCAGCAACCAAGAGATCCTGGGACATCACAAGCCACCACTGTGCCCAGCCCCTGCGGTCTGTAGCACGTGGGCAGCCCATACTCATCGCCACTACCTGCTGCGGGGGCCCAGCTCACAGGCCCGGCCAGGCCCTCAAGCATTTCCCATCCCCATGAGCAGTCGCCATGGCCTTTTAGACAGAGCAGAGACCCACGAGGGCCAGGGGAGCCTGGGGAGATGCAGAGGCTGTGCTCTGAGCCGGGCTCTGGCTGGTGGGCAGGTGGGTGTCCAGGTGGGCAGCAGACCCCACAGTCTAGCCTGCCCTGCTGCCTTTGCCAGCAAACTACAAGCCCTGGGGGACATGGTTCTCCTGCCTAGAGATGGAGAGACCCTCGGGTGGAGGCCCTGCCCAGACACACTTTTTGTTTCTTTCTTTCCTTTTTTGCAGTACTGGAGGCTGAACTCAAGGCCTCACGCATGCCAGGCGAGTGCTCTACCACGGAGCCACACCCTCAACCCCCTTTTTATTTTTTATGTGGAGACAGGCTGCCTCCGGCCTCCAACTCGCGATCCTCCTGCCTCAGCCTCCCAATTCACCTTTCTATGATTTGCCCTCTTCTGGATCTGAGCTTTGTGGGCTCCCCCGGGAAACTGTGGACCCTCCTCCAAATTACAACTATGTACATGAGGGGTGCCTGCAGCTGTAGCCCTGTGGCATCCGATCCCGTCAGATCTCGGAAGCTAAGCAGGGTCGGGCCTGGTTAGTACCTGGATGGGAGACCGCCTGGGAACACCAGAAGCTGTAGGCTTGGGAGAAGGACCTGGCAACCCCCTGCCAAAAAATCAATCTGCCATTGAAAACCCTATGAACGGCAGAGAGGCACTGACAATAGTGTTTCCCCTGTTGTACAGAGGGTCGCTATGAGTCGGATACCGACTCGACGGCACCTAACAACAACAACAACAACACGAGGGGTGGCTGGCCGAGGCTGCAGGGGAATAGGGTGGGGGGCCTCAGGCTGATCCAGGGCCCCAGCGCAGTGAGGCTTCTGGACACAGAGCCCTGGGAAGAGGGTGGGGGGAGCTATCGGCAAAGGACTCTGCCTTCAGCTAACACACGGCACTTAGACCAGGTGGGGATCCGGTCACCACCTGGGCTGTCTGAGTGCCCTGTGCTGGCCCATCGGCCACTCCGATCATCCAGATGACTGGGGAGTGGGGGCACCTGCTGTGGGGCCAGCTGCCACCTGGGGGGAGGGCGGAGGATGAGCCTGGCTTCTGCGGGGGTGGGGACTGGGTCTCTTTCCACCTACTGCACCCGCTGCTTCGGACAAATCTCCAAATCTCTAACAGAAGCTCAGTTCTGGGTCCCAACTCTGATGCTGCCACTTTGTGGCCGGCACAGAACGTGGGCAAATTGCTCCCGTAGCTGAAACACAGGACGGATTCACCGGCTCAGTGGGGTTTGTTGTGAAAATTCAATGAGGTCACAGCCAGAGCGGTCCTCACACATTTGACCTCCACACAACTGGGTGCTCAAGTTCCACCTTGCGAAGGCGCGGCTACAAGCGCACTTTATCCCAGACGCGTGGGCGGCAGAGGCAGGGGGACGGCTTGAGCCCAGGGCTTGGAGGCCAGTGGGGCAATACCGTGAGACTCCATCTCAAGTGGAAGGAAGGAGGAAAGGAGGGAGGGAGGGAGGAGGGAAGGAGGGAAGGAGGGAAGGAGAGAGGGAGGAAAGGAGGGAGGGAGGGAGGGAAGAAGGAAAGGAGTGAGGCAGGAAGGGAGGAGGGAAGGAAGGAAGCAGAAGGAGAAGGAAAAGGGATAAGGGAAGGGAAGGGAAGGAGGGAGGGAGGAAGGAAGGAAGGAGGGAAGCAGGCAGGCAGGCAGGCAAGAAGGAAGAAAAAGAAGGGAAAAGAAGAAAAAGAAAGAAAAGAAAAAAGAGAGAAAAGGAATGAAGGACAGGAAAGGAAAGGAAAGGAGGGAGGGAGGGAGGGAGGAAGGCAGGCAGGCAAGAAGGAAGAAAAAGAAAGGAAAGAAAGAAAAAAGAGAAAGAAAGAGAAAGAGAGAGAAAGAGAAGGAAGGAAGGCAGGAAGGAGGGAAGGGGAGGGGAAATAGGAAGAAAGGACAAGAGGAGAGGAGAGGAGATGGGCTGGGTGCGGCTCAGGGTAGCGGGCTTGCCTGGCATGTGCGAGGCCCTGGGTTCAGCCCAGCATGTCTGCAACAGAGAACACCACCCATCCCCACTCCTCGGCCGCTGCCCGCTGGCCTCAGGCCCTGCCTCCGCTCCCCCTTCTCGCCGCTTGTTCCCGCTGCCCTGCTCCCCTCAGGCTGCTCAGCTCTGGGCGGCTGGGCTCGCAGCTGAAACACTGTTTGAAGCTGAGGGCTGAGCCCGGTGCCTCTCCTAGCCTCGGGGTCCCCCCCATGAGCCTAGAGCCCCAGCATGCTCAGCTTGCCATCATCAGTGGGACTCCACCTCACTCTCGGTTTCCTCATCTGTAACACCACGGTGCCCTCAGGAGACAAAACACCCCTTTTGGGGGTGCCCGTGTGTCACCGCCTCCGAATGGGATTTCAGAGTGCCACAGCCAGGGACCAGCCAGCACCGCGACGTCTAAGAAGGAGTGAGATGATGCCTTTGGGGACAAACAGCTTTAGGATTCCACACCCGGTTTTTCTTTTTGGGCATAGACAGGCGGCGTTTCCAAAGCTGGTGTCCAGCCGGAGCCTGCAGACTAGGTCCTGACACGTCCAGCCGGCCCCAGGCGCCACGTCGCCGGTGACGTCACAGGCAGCAGAGGGTGGCAGTGACTTTCGTGAACAGCTGGACGCTGCCTGGCACACACACTCCCCACGGGCAGCCGCACATGGCCTTGAGGCCGGCGCTTGGGTCCAGAACCTTCCAGAGTCCAAACTTAACCATGAGAGCCCGGGTCGCTCCTGGAAGGTCTCTGGCTCGTGGCTGAGCCCTGCTGCCTGTCTAGACGAGGTCCCAGCACCACTCAGTCTGGGGCTCCAGGGCGGAGCCGGACAGGTGGCTGTGTGACCTCCAGGCCACCGAACGCCTCTGCTGCCCCTCAGCCAGTGTCACGTTGAGCCTTGTGTAAGGAACGCTTATTTTATTTGGAGACAGGCTGCCTCTGGCCTCGAACTCTCGATCCTCCTGCCTCAGCCTCCCAATTCACCTGTCTAGGATTTGCCCTCTTCTGTATCTGAGCTTTGTGGGCTCCCCCCCGCAAGGTGTGGACCCTCCTCCAAATGACAACTATATACCTGAGGGGGGGCTGCTGAGGCTGCAGGGGAATAGGGTGGGGGCATGGATGCCCTTCAACGGTGCCCCTCCAAGGCTGGGCTCCCCCCTGTGACCACCTCCTTCTCCTCAGAGGGGACTTCCAGACTGCACGGCATGTCACTCCCACCACATTGACCCGCCTTGTCCTCCTCCCAGCAGGGCTGGAAACCTCCTCGCTCATAGCTGATTTCCTCCCTTCCTGTCTGCCTCCCGGGCTGCGGGTGTGGGCTCAGGAAGGGGGCTCCATCTGATTTCCTCACTGCTCTGGGCAGTGCCTGGCACCTAGCAGGTGCTCAGGAGACATTGTTGTTGTTAGGTGCTGTCGAGTTGGTACCTGACTCATAGCGACCCTACGTACAACAGGGGAAACACTATTGTCAGTGCTTCTCTGCTGTTCATAGGGTCTTCAATGACAGATTGGCTTTTGGGTGTGGGTTGCCGGGTCCTTCTCCCAAGCTACAGCACCTGGTGTTCCCAGGCAGTCTCCCGTCCAAGTACTAACCAGGCCCGACCCTGCTTAGCTTCCGAGATCTGATGGGATCGGATGCCACAGGGCTATGGCAGCAGACATAGGAGACATTAGGTGGGTACATGAGTAGTAGTTTAACACACAACTGCCCAGCCCCAGAGACGCTGGCACGTCCATCCAGAGTCCAGCTGGCCTCTCACTTGTGCCTGGGTGGTTACTAAGCCATTTTCCAGATAGGGCCACCGGGGCCCAGAGAGATGACGTGACGTGCATGAGGCCACGCAGCTTGCTGGCAGCAGAGCAGGGCCTGGGCCGTCTTAGGGGCTACACCTATTTCTCGCTCCAGAACACTGTGGCTGTGCTTGTTCAAGTCCAGCATACAAAAGGAAGAACCCTAAACGCTTGCGAGGTGCCAGGCACCGGCTGGCGTGTTTCTATAGGCATTTCCACTTGCCTGAGGTCTCCGAGGCCATCAGGTCCATTTACAAATGGCAAACTGGCCCGGCGCAGTGGCGCACACCTATAATCCCAGTGACTCAGGAGGCGGAGGCAGGAGGATCGCAAGTTCAAGACCAGAGGCAGTCTGCGTAACTTAGCGAGACCCTGTCTCAGAAAGTAAAAAAATGGGCTGGGGATGCAGCTCAGTGGTCCAGCACTCGCAGAGCACGCAAGCGCGAGGCCCTGGGTTCAACCCCCAGTACCGCAAAAAAAAAAAAAGAAAGAAAGAAAGAAAGAAAAATGGCAAACTGATGCCCAGAGTGGCTTGGTGACTTGTCCTCAGACACACAGGGAGGCAGCAGCCCACTGAGGATAGAACCCAGACCACCAGACCCCCCTGTGTAGTGACAATGAGATTCAGGCTGACTGTGCTTCACGGCTTCAGTTTCCCCTCTGCACAGCAAGAGTGCAAGCAAGATGCTCTCAGATGGAGGGGCTGTGACATCATCAGGGAGGTGGGACTTCCACCCAGGACTCCTGGGTCTCAAGGAGGAAGTGAGGGATGGCTGTTTCCACATCTCCCCCAGTCCCACCCTGGCCCTAAGCCACGCGGGTGTCCCTGCCCTCTGACCACTTCCCTCCGGAAATTCCCCCGGAAGTGGCCCAGGTGCCACAGCCCAGGGGCCTCCCGCAGAACAGCAGGCGAGATGATGAATCTGGGCGTGCGGTGCGCGGGCAGATGCTGAGGAGCGGAAACCTGTCTATCTGCAAAGAGGAGCTGGCACCACTGAGCCAGCACGGCTGCAATGCCCAGGACCCCTGCCCTCTGCCTCCGGGCCCTGCCTGCTCCCCATCCTGCGGCCTCTCCCTTGCCAGGCCGTCCTCCATGCCAGCCCCCAGGCAGCCTGCTCGCTGGTACCTGGCAGTGTAGGGGTGAAGTGCAGGCGGGTACACAGCAGGCGCTCAGCAGGAGGGATTGGTAGCATAACTCACTTGATCAGGTGCCCAGGGCAGGAAGAGGAGCTGGGCTTTGGGGTCAGGCAGCTTTGGGACCTGAGGCCACTTGCTAACTGCACGGCCACCAGCAAGGGGCCGTCTTCCTAAGCCTGGGTTTTCTTTTTTCTTTTTTGTGGCACTGGGGCTTGAACCCAGGGCCCTGCGCTTGCATGCTCTGTAAGTGCTGCACCACTGAGCTGCACCCTCAGCCCTTTTTTTTTTTTTTTTTTTTTACTTTTTGAGACAGGGTCTTGCTAAATTACACAGATTGCCTCTAGTCTTGAACTTGTGATCCTCCTGCCTCCGCCTCCTGAGCTGCTGGGATTATAGGCGTGCGCCACCACACCCAGCAGCCTGGGTTTTCTTACCTGCAAAACAGGGATGGTAACAGCCCCCACCTGGCGGGGCGGACAAGAAAGGACGGTGTCCACTAAGTCACCCGGCACGGCCACCCCGCCAGGCCAGGCATCATGGGGCCTTAGCTGGTAGAGGGATGTGTGCAGGCTGTTCCTGAGCCCCAGGCCTGACCAGGGAAGGCGGAGCTGTACCATCCAGAGCCAACCCTCAGGGCATTAGCCACAAAAGCAGTTTCCCACTTGGCTCAAGTCCATGGCTACAAAATGACAGTGTTGAAAGACCTTAAGTTCCATGCCTAACCCCCACCTAGCTTTCTGTGGGGAACCCCTTCTCCATGCTCATCCCATCTAATGTGGGTCAGCTCACCCCAGGGCTGGCCACAGCACCCAGCCTGGCCCACCAGAATATCCCGGGTCCCCCCTGCTAGTTAGTAGTCCAGGGTGGCGTGTGGCCCACGCCAACCGGGGACAGGCTGCTCCATCAGAAAAATCCCTGCTGGGTTATCAGCTGTGACCAACCAAAGAAAAGAGAAAGAGGCCAGGGTTAGAAACATCGAGCACCAAGCGTACCTGGGGCCCTGTCAGTTTCAGGAAGAGGAAGCAATGGATTCAGTCTCTGGCTTAAGCCAGGGTGGGGTGTTTCTGTGGTTATTGTTGTTTTGTTTTTAAACCACTGGCAACCAAAAGAATACAGAATAGCGGTTAACACACCGCCCTGCTCTAAATCTCGTGAGCTCTTAATGTTTACAGGAGGCCCTGGGCCCCACCTGCCTCCCCTTTTGGCCTGAGCCCTGGTCCTCAGACCTCCCAGGCCCACGTCACCCAGGATGGATGATCCTTCCCCCGAACACACCATGAGAGACCACCCATAGGCCCCACACAAACACTCCTCTCTCTCTCTCTCCATCAGCCTGGCCCCCTCTGGCCAGACCTGCCTCAGGGGTCTACCACCTCCTGCTGGACCCTCCCAAATCCTCCCAATCCCTCTCAAGTGTCTCCAGTCCACCTCCGATCTCCCAGGCTGAGTGCTGCCCGGGGCGGGGGGTCACTAGCTGTTTTCCTTTTTCTATAAATTGTGTCTCAGTGAATCAGCCAAGAAATGAACACTGCAGGCTGGGTGTGGTGGCGCACGCCTGTGATCTCAGCCACTCGGAAGGCAGAGGCAGGGGAATCGTAAACTCCAGGCCAGAGGCAGCCTGTGTAACTTAGCAAGATCCCATCTCAAAATAAAAAATATAAACCGGGCTGGAATACAGCTCAGGGGTAGGGCACTTGCAAAGTGTACAGGATGCCCGGAGTTCAACTCCTCACTACCAAAAAAGGAAGGAAGGAAGGAAGGAAAAGAAAGAAAGGAAGAAAGGAACAAGCTGGGCACAGTGGCCCATGCCTGTAATCCCAGCGGCTTGGGAGGCAGAGGCAGGAGGATCACAAGTTCAAGACCAGAGGCAGTCTGCATAATTTAGCGAGACCCTGTCTGAAAAAAGTGAAAAAGTGGGCTGGGGGTGTAGCTCAGTGGTCCAGCACTTGCAGTGCATACAGGTGCAAGGCCCTGGGTTCAACCCCCAGTACTGTTAAAAAAAAAAAAAAAGAAAGAAAGAAAAGAAAGGAAGGAAGGAAGAGAGAGAAAGAGAAGAAATGAAGTCTGGGCCTCATGTCTGTCATCCCTGTGACTCGGAAGGCATTGGGGGAGGGGGATTATGAGCTCAAGGCTAGAGGCAGCCATCATAACCTAGACTCTGTCTCAAAATAAAAGATGAAATATGGGGCTGGGGTTACGGCACGGTGGTAGAGTGCTTGCAAAGCATTTCGGAGGCCTTGGGTTCTGCCCCCCAACAAAAAAAAAAAAAAAAA
>VMDO01032170.1:0-19280 GCA_007922755.1 Pedetes capensis | reverse complement strand
ATTTTTTTTTTTTTTTTTTTTGTTTTTTTTTTTTTTTTTTTTTTTTTTTTTTTTTTTTTTTTTTGAGACAGGGTCTTGCTAAATTATGCAGACTGCCTCTGGTCTCAAACTTGCAATCCTCCCACCTCTGCCCGCTGAGTCAGTCTCTGGGGTTTACAGGCTTGCGCCAGGACACCCGGCTAAAATGCTAACTTTTATGTTGTGTGTATTTTGCCAAAGTTTTTTAATTAAAAAAAAATCAGCAATATTAGCTGGGCATGGTGGTGCATGCTTGTAATGCCAGCAATTCAGCAGGAGGATTGGGAGTTCAAGGCAGCTTGGGCAATTTAGCAAGATCCCATTTCAAAAACACTAAAAACAAAAGAGGGCACTGGCTTAGCTGGCTGGAGTCCCCCATCCCAGTACTGTAATAGTAATAATAATGTCAGGTTTTTTAAGCATTGCAATAGGTATTAAACTTCCTGTTTGGGGGATTTACTTTTTCACCACTTAAGGAATTTGAGGCGTTGCCTTTTCTCTCGCCTCTCACTGGCCAACATTCAGGATGGCAGCGCCACTGTGTGGTCAGAGCTGCAGGCAACAGACTCTTCTTCCACCAATTGTTTTTCCCATAGTGCTATGTTGTTATTGCTGTTGGTAGGTGCCCTCAAGTCGGGTCCAACTCATGGGAACCTTATGTACAATAAAATGAAACACTCTCTAATACTGTGTCATGCTCGGCACTAGGTCAGTGCTTTTCTGCTGTTCACAGGGTTTTCAATGCCTGATTGTTCCGGGATTGCTGCAGGAGTGGATTGCCATGTTCTTCTTCTGTTTTTGCAGTGCTGGGGATTGAACCCAGGGCAGCAGCGTGTGCACGGTAAAATTCTATCGAAGTCCAGACTCATAGTGTTATGTCTCTCTCCAAATAGCTGAAATGAAATATGAAACAGTAAGGAGCTCTTACTGCTAAAAATTTTTCCATAATTGAATTCCTGAGAACAATTTGGCAGGATTGTGCTGTGTTTGTTTGTTTGTTTGTTTGTTTGTTTTGTTTTGAGACAGAATCTCACTAGCCTTGAATTCGGGATCCTCCTGCCTCAGCCTCCCAAGTACTGGGATTTCTCCCAGCATTGCCCCTTGGGGCTCTCCACAGCCCCCCTGCTTGACCACCTGCCTCCAGGGAGCCTCAGAAATGTCTCCCTAAAGGTCTGTTGCGAGCATCTCTTCACCTGATAGGAGTTCAGAACCTCACTTTGCAAGGTTTTGGGGGTTCATTGGTTTGTTGTTTTGTGACAGGGTCTTCCTAAATTGCTCAGGCTGCCTCTGGCCTTGAACTTGGGATCCTCCTGCCTCCGCCTCTCAAGTAGCTGGTGGATGACAGGTGTGACCACCGCGCCCAGATCCTTTACTACTTTTTGACACAGGAAGTCAAACTTTCTGCTATGCTCACGTCGCCCCAGGGCACAGCTCAAGAGAGCACCAGACAGAACCGCTCGCTTTGGCAATTTCCCAGACACTACCTCGGGCTTGGGGGCAGCGATCAGGGGCAGGTGTGCCCCTTGCCCCTCACAGCTCAGCAAGTGCAGCGAAGGTTTGAAGGTCTGAGTGGCAGGCCGCCAACTGCAGAACCTGCTGGAGAAGACCACAGAGGTCCTCTGCAAGCTATGCCTTCTCTGGACTCGGGATTTCATCTGAGGATCCCATTTCTAGACCTCAGGTTAGCTTGAGTCAATCTGAAAGTCAGCTACCCTCCAGGCCCCGCCTCCCATCCCTCCAGCCTCCCTGGGGAGTCTCAGCCACCTGCTCTTCCTCTGAACCCTGCTGACAATAATAGCTTTTCCAGTCCTCCGCTTGGCGAGATAAACATGGAGTCAGATTACGGAAACTTAGACTTGTTTTAGCACCCAAGCTGCCATTTAAGAGTTGCTGACGACTTCCTTGTCTGCAGCTGTAGCACCCTGGCATCGGATCCCACCTGATCTTGGAAGCTAGGCAGGGCTGGGCCTGGTTAATTCCTGGATGGGAAACCCCCTGGGTACACCAGGTACTGCAGGATAAGGAGAAGGACCTGGTAGCCCATTCCCAAAACAATCCACCACCGAAAACCCAGTGAAAATCAGAGAAGCACTGACAATAGTGCCGGACACGGCACGATGCCAGAGAGTGTTTCATTCTGCTGTACACAGGAGTCAGACCTGACTCGATGGCACCTAACAACAACGACGACTTCCCCAGGTGAACTCAACCAGTGGCCTGGCAAGAGATCCTGCTTCTGCAGCCAGGAGCAGGTCCCTGTAGCTCTTCAAGTAGAAGCCAGCACTACCTGTCCCCGTGGGGGAGGCGGGACATGTCCAGGGACTTGGGAGAGAGAGATTGCTCTGCCCCCATGGAGCTGGCCACTGGGAGAAGGTGGCACTTGTCATAGGAGCCAAAAGACTTTGTAACAAAGAAATTGAAACCCCAATACTGTTGTTGTTGTTGTTGTTGTGGTGGTGGTGGTGGTGGTGGTGGTGGTACTGGAGGTTGAACCCAGAGCCTCACACTTCCATGCTCTGCAAGTGCTGGACCACTGAGCTGCACCCTCAGCTCATTTTTTACTTTTTGCTAAATTTTTACTCGCTAAATTACGCACACTGCCTCTGGTCTCGAACTTGCAATCCTCCTGCCTCCGCCTCCGGAGCCGCTGGGATTATAGGCATGCGACACCACGCCCAGCCTGTTGTTTTTTTTTTAAGAGTCTGTTACAGCCCAAGCTGCCCTCAAACTCCAGCTCCAGCCCCCTAGTGTGGGGATTGCAGGTGTGCAGCTGCAGACCCAGCCCCAGTTACATTCTTTCTGAGATTTAATGTTGTTGGAAACTCCTTTAGCAAACCAAGATGATTCTAGCTAAGGTGCTCTCACAGGAAAAGGTGGGAGACGACCCAATGGGACTCAGTCATGACTGAAGGAGGGAACGAACTGAAATAGAAATATTTCTTTGGGACAAGAGAGGAGAGATCTCAGACCGCCAATCTGTAAAGCCTGCTACCCACCTCTTTCCTCTCGTTTCTAATGTACATTCCCTTACCTTGTTGTTGTTGTTGTTGTTAGGTGCCGACAAGTCGGTATCCTACCCATAGCAATGCTCTTAGGGTTTTCAATGGCTGACTGTTTTTGGGATTGCCTTGGGAGTTGATTGCTAGGTCCTTCTTCCGTTTTTGTGGTGCTGGGAATTGAACTCAGGACCTCAGAGACTGCAGAACAGAGCTCTACCAACTGAGTTAAATCCCAGTTAAATCCCTTACCTTAGCACAAGGGAAAAACCCAAAACGTACAGGATAACGCCAGGACGTCTCCAGGGACAAACTGGCCACTGATCTCTATCTTACATGGAAGAGTCCCCTTGTACCATGAGGGGAAAACAAAATTTTTAAATGCCATCTTCAAGACTAACAAAGCCAGCCAGGCGTGGTGGTGCATGCCTGTCATCCCAGCAGCTCAGGAGGCAGAGGCAGGAGGATTGCAAGATCGAGACCAGAAGCAGTCTGAGTAACTTAGCAAGACCCTGTTTCAAAAAGTAAAAAAATGGGCTGGGGTGCAGCTCAGTGGTCCAGCACTTGCAGAACATGCAGGTGCAAGGCCCTGGGTTCAACCCCAGTACGGAAAGAAAAAAAAAAAAGACTGACAAAGCCCAGTGTGTGTTAGGTGCCGCCGAGTCGAGTCTAACTCATAGCAACCCTCATAGGGTTTTCAATGGCTGACTGTTTCAGGATTGCCTTGGGAGTGGGTTGCCAGGTCCTTCTCCCATTTTGCAGTTCTGGGAATCAAACTCGGGACCTCAGAGACTGCAGAGCAGCGCTCTACCAACTGAGCTAAATCCCAGCCTGACAAAGCCTAGAGCCCTCTCAAAAACTTAATCAAATGCCTGTTCTTTTCCGTGTCAAAAGGCAGCCCAAATTTCCCAAAACCAGAGCTATTCCCGCATCCTCAATCCCTTTTCTTCCCAATTAAAACTTTTGCCTGAGAGTTTTGTATACAGTCTCAGTTTTTATTTCTATAATCACGGGGACAAGTTCCGTCGCATCCAGTGTCAGAACCGGTGACCCTCCTCTCAGTCCGCTGAGGCTACGGTAACAAAATCCCGTAGGACAGGTGACCTGAACAACAAAAGTGAAGTCCAGAGCAGTGGCGCACGCCTGTAATCCCAGTGACTCTGGCAATGGAGGCAGGAGGATCACATGTTCAAGACTAGAGGCAGCCTGGGTAATTTAGTGAGACTCTGTCTTGAAATAAAAAACAGCTGGGGATGCAGCCCTGGATTCAAACTCCCAGTATGGCTCCCCCCAGAAAAGTTTATTTCTCACAGTTCCAGGGGCTGAGAAGTCTAAGACGAAGGTGCCCACAAATCTAGTATCTGGTGATGTAACCAGGATTGGATCCAGATGCCTGTCGACTCCTGGTTCTTTTTTTTTTTTTTTTTTCGCGGTACTGGGGGTTGAACCCAGGGCCTCGCGCTTGCATGCTCTGCAAGTGCTGGAACCACTGAGCTGCACCCTCAGCCCATTTTTTTACTTTTTGAGACAGGGTCTCACTAAGTTATGCAGACTGCTTCTGGTCTCGAACTTGGGATCCTCCTGCCTCCGCCTCCCGAGCCGCTGGGATTACAGGCTTGCGCCACCGTGCCCGTGGCCCTTCCTAGTTCTTGTGATCTACGCTGAAGGAATTCAGACAAGCACATAGAGGGCAATGTGGAAGATGAATGGCTCATTGAAAAGCAGAAGACAGGGTGCTGTCAAGGATTGAGAACAGACAATGGCCAGATCCACCATTGTCCTGATCTAGGCAGACTTTATACTATTTTTTTTAATTACTGAAAAAAAATTTAATTAAAAAATGTTTAAAAACTATTTTCTTTTAGGGCCCTCCTCCTGTCTCGATGATTGATAGGTCAGTTATGACAGGCTCCTCCATGATGCGTATCATAGACTGGTATGTCTGTTCTTTCTTAGAAAGCCTCCTGTTTCATAGTCATCTTCAGGTAGTTATCTATTAGACATCTTCCACGGACCCAGGGCATCTTGTCCCCTTCCAAAGCCAGAGAAGTGACGCAAGTTTCAAACTTCTAACAACAACAAAAAAAATCCTGCTCTTCCAGTTCTTAGTTCCACCAGCTACTGGCAAACAGGCAGAGTCCAGTCCTAATGTCCTCCGAGCCCAATAATATCAGCTACCTAAGAATGAAGGCATTTCTCCTGGTTTGCTGACAGCCACCTTCTTGCTGTGTCCTCACTTGGTGGACAGAATGTCTGCATGTACTCTTGTGAATTCCTCTTCTTATAAGGGTGCTAATCCCATCCTGCCTGTAGCCGTAGCCCTGTGGCATCCGATCCCATCAGATCTCAGAAGCTAAGCAGGGTCGGGCCTGGTTAGTACTTGGATGGGAGACCACCTGGGAACACCAGGTGCTGTAGGCTTGGGAGACAGACCTGGCAACCCATTCCCAAAAATCAATCAGCCATAGAAAACCCTATGAACAGCAGAGAAGCACTGACAATAGTGTTTCCCCTGTTGTACAGAGCGTCGCTATGAGTCGGATACCAACTCGACAGCACCTAACAACAACAATCCCATCCTGGGAGTCCCACCCTCCAGATCTCATCTAAATAAATTACATCCCAAGGGAATGACCAGTAAATACAGTGGGGACAAGGTCTTCAACATATGAACGGGGGCTAAACAGATACTCAGTCCATAGGACCCTGTGTCAGTACTAAGATCTGGGCTGGTTCCTCGAAGAAGGCAGGTTAACGTGCCCCCTGATCAGATAGATGCTTAGAAGATATGCTTGGGGACAGAGCTGAGCAGAGAGGTAAAGCTGAATTTTATGCCTCAGGATCCCAAGGACATGGCATTGTTAGTCGGGGTATTAATGAGAGAGAGACGTGCCTTCTGCACAAGTCTTCACTGGTGGTCAAAAAGCTAAGTTCTCAACGTATACACCTGTCGGAGCATATGTGGTACTCATAAATATGCACAATTTCTGTGTCAACTTAAAAAAGAAGCCAGGCACGGTGGCACACGCTTGTAATCCCAGTGACTCAGGAGGATGAGGCAGGAGGATCGCATGTTCAGGCCAGAGGCAGCCTGTGCAACTTAGCAAGACCCTGTCTCAAGGTTAAAAGAAAAAAAAAAGGGGGCTGGTAGTGCAGTTCAGTGGTAGAGCCTTTGCATAACGTGTGAGGTACTGGGTTCAACCTCCAGTACCACACACACACACCAAAAAAAAAAAAACAAGTAAATAAATGTTAGTGCTGAAATTCCCACAGCTCCGGCATCTGGTGGCTGAGGGACAGCAGGGCAGAGCGGGGCACAAGGAGGCAGAAGACGGCTCCTCTTCCCATTAAGGGCTGGGATTTAGCTCAGTTGGTAGAGCGCTGCGCTGCAGTCTCTGAGGTCCCGAGTGCACCGTAAAAATGGGAGAAGGGCCAGGCAATCCACTCCCAAGGCAATCCCGAAACAGTCAGTCATTGAAAACCCTATGAGGGTCGCTATGAGTCGGATACCGACTCGACCACACCGAACAACAACTTCCCATTAAGCCTTGAGAAACTATGGACCCAGGCTGATGAAAGCACAGCGGTGCCAGGGGCAGCCGAGGGCGCTCAGCAACAGCGGCCTCTAGCGGCAATGGCAGAAGGCAGTCATTTGGAGGCTGCTGGTGGCCTGATCCGCTGTGCGCGTCTCTCTGCGGAGCATCTAGAGGGAGGTCTGGCCCTTTGAATCTCCGTAACTCTCCATGGTACTCCAAGAATCGGCACAACGGGCTTCGCACTAATCTGGGTTTATGAGCATTTGAGCATTCACTTTGAATATCAAAAAGAAACATGGCCTCAGTTGCGCCCCCAGCTGGTGACGCCGCCATGTGGGTGTCTCAGACAGGACGGTGTGACTCACCACGGCACTAGCGCGGGAGCCAAGAGCCAGCCCGCTGGTTAGTTCTCCACCATAGTACAGCCAAACGGCTGGTCCATTCAAGCTCTTCCAGACTCACTTCCAGCAGGGTACAGTGGCGCGTGCCTGTCATCCCAGCGACTCAGGAAGGGGGGGGCAGGAGGATCACAAGTTCGAGGCTAGAGGCAGCCTACTTAGCTTAGCGAGATGCTATCTCAAGACAAAAAAATTAAAAATGGGCTGGGGTTGCAGTCCAGTGGTAGAGCACTTGAAAAACACGTGTGAGGCCATGGGTTCAACCCCCAACTACTCCAAAAAAAAAAAAAATTCACTTTCTTCATCATCTCCCCAACCCAAAAAGGCCATTGTAAGGATTAAAACGGGGGCTGGGATTTAGCTCAGTTGGTAGAGCGCCGCTCTGCAGTCTCTGAGGTCCCTAGTTCGATTCACAGCACCCCAAAAACAGGAGAAGGACGTGGCAACCCACTCCCGAGGCAATCGTGAAACAATCAGCCATTGAAAACCCTATAAGGGCCGCTATGAGTGGGACACAACTCGACGGCACCTAACAACAACAAGGATTAAAACAGGGCATATTTAAAGTCTCAGGCTCCTCACCTTCTGTTGTTGTTGTTAGGTGCCGTCAAGTCAGGTCTAACTCACAACAACCCTATGTACAACAGAACTAAACACTACCCGATACTGTGCTATGCACATGATCTTTTTATGCCCGAGTCCACTGTTGCAGCCGCCGTGTTTTGAGCAGTGCGACATCAGTGGCCCTTAGTACGTGAGTGTTTTCCTTCCTTTGAAACAGACTCCACCATACTGTGATACGGTGGCTATGAAGCGGTGTGAGAAAACCAAAAGTTTGAGAGACTCAGGAGTTGGGTAAAACAAAAAAATTATTGCTGAAGCAAGGTCATCCTAAGGACAGACCCCAAACTTTAGTTCTCCTGGGGTTGTATAGTTTATAGGGTGGGGGTTGTCGGCTGAAACCACATGTGCACAGCCTACGTGGTCATCTGTAGGTGGGTTAAGCTAGTTACCACGGAGATAGGCAGGTAACATCTACATGACACAAGAAATCGGGAACTGGGTTAAGGGTGGAGAGTACATTCAATAGACCGAGTTTAGCAGTGATAAGAAATCAGGAAGTAGCTAACAGGGTGGAGACAGGCAGATAAGAAGCAAGGAGACAGGAGGTGACCCACAGGATGGAATGTATAAGTTTTAAACAAGGAACATCAAGTTCTAGTGATTACATTTTAAGCAAACATTATGACATCTTAACTTTTTATTTAAATTTTTCTACAACGGAGTGTCAGTAGGACCAACAGACGGCCCCTCAGAAGGTGAGTCCTCAGCAGCAGGTCTCCAAGTGCCCCACCTGGTGTCCCTGTGTCTACAGGCCTCAGAACAGGACCACCTGCCCCACCAGACCCAGAGCCAAGAGGCTGTCAAGGTAACAGGGTAGCAGGTATGCCCTCTGGACTTCACACACTCCCATCCCTACCACCCTGGGCCACACATCTGGCCACTCCTGCCCAGTCTTGGCCATGCGGCTGCCTCTGGTGACCAGCTGGGTTGCTTCCCTACTTCTTGCTCCGTCTTTGCAGCTCCTCGCCAACACCGGTGATAGACGGGGCCTGTGTCTCCTCGGCTCCAGGACAATACGCTCGCCCCACTGTGTCCTGCCCCACTGCTGGGTCCTCTCTAGGGACCCGCAGTCTGTTTGCCTTCCTTGTCCTGGTCCTCGTGACCCCTGCTAAAGTGTCCACCATCTTTAAAAACATCTTGGAGCCAGGTGTGGTGGTGCAGGTCTATAATCCTAGCACTTGGGAGGCTGAGGCAGGAGGATTGACGAAAGTTCAAGGCCAGCCCGGGCTACATGGCTAGATCACATCTCCAAAAATACAAATCAGCAGCAGCAGCAGCATCTTGGTTTATCTGAGGAAACGACTTTTCAAATACACAGCCCCTTTACTTAAAAACACAATCCATCTTGGACACCGTGGTAAATTTGTAGATTAGCTTTTAATTCTGTTTTGTTTTGTTATTGCAGTATTAAGGGGTTGAACCCAGGGCCTCACACATGCTTTTGCAAGCACTCTACCACTGGGCCACACCACCAGCCCATTTTTTACTTTTTATTTTGAGACAGGGTCTCGCTAAATCATACGGATTGCCTCTGGCCTCAAACTCATGATCCTCCCGCCTCTGCCTCCTGAGTCACTGGGATTATAGGCGTGCCCCATCTTTGTTTCTGTTTTTAATGGACTTTATTTTTGAGAGCAGTTTTAGGTCCGTGGCAAAGTTGAGCAGAAGGTGCAGGGTTCCCACGTACCCCAGTCCCTGCCCTGTGTGTTGATTTGTGTTGTGTTTTAAATGTTTGTATCAGGCTCGATTTGCTTTTGAACCGGTTTCCTGCACTTTCCAAACCCAGACAGGGCTGATAATGAAGAGTTAATTTGTTCCTAAAACAACCTAGGTTTTCATTTCTCCAGTGAAAGTCTGACTCTGTTTTTTTGAGGCCATTAAATGTTTGCAGTAAAAATACAATTAACCAGTGTGCACAGTGAGTTTGTTTAAGGACTCGGTGCCTCGCTGGAACAACAAACTGTATTGTTCACCTAAGAAACGACCTCTTGTTGAGGGCCGCTGACATACCTCCATCCAAGAAAAAGCAGCGCCCAAGATCAAAAGCGTTACTGTGAATTGAGTTTTTAAAAACTTACTTTGGATTTCAAGTGTGTAAGCTGTTCTTTTTCCCTCTGCTACAGCAGGAAGTGTGGCCCTGCCCTGGAAATGATGGGGAGCAATAAACCCAGCCCCCCACCCAGAGAAGACAGAGGGAGGTAGAAGACAGGGAGATATAAAAGCCAAATGGAAGGAAAGCTGGCCATGTCACTTCTCCTCCTTCCACCTCAGGAATTCCTCCACAGAAAAACAAACCACTAAAAGTGCAACCACAGCTGGTTTGAAGGGGAAGGCTCTCCTTTGCCTTCAGGGTGATGGAATGCAGATCGCTAGGGCGACAGGAGCTTAAATTAGAAGAATTTATACAGAAGAAAGAAGGCAACATTCCCACCCACTGTGTGGCCTGGGAACTGCAGAGAAAAATTAGTGGAAATGGAGTTAAATTACTACGAAGTAGCCAGTGGGGGTGGGCTAGATGGGGTCCTAAAAGAAGAAAGGGAATAAATGTACTTGTCAACTCTCCTGAAAGCAGGGGCACCGTCTTACTCTGGCCTTCTTTGCCAACTCTAAAATCTTTTTTTTTTTTTCATGTATGTGGTACTTGGGAGTTGACCCTAGGGCCTTGCACATTCTTTGCAAGTGCTCTACCACTGAGCTGCACCCCTAGCCCATTTTTGATTTTTTATCTTGAGATGTTAGGTGCTGTCGAGTCAGTATCCGACTCATAGCAGCCCTAGATACAGCAGGCAAAACACTATTGTCAGTGTTTCTCTGCTGTTCATGTGGTTTTCAATGGCAGATTGTTTTTTGGGAGTGGGTTTCCAGGTCCTTCTCCCAAGCCTACAGCCCCTGGTGTTCCCAGGTGGTCTCCCATCCAAGAACTAACCAGGCCTGACCCTGCTTAGCTTCTGAGAGCTGAAGGGATCAGATGCCACATGGCTACGGATGCAGGCTATCTTGAGATAGCGTCTAGCTAAATTACGTAGGCTGCCTCTGGCCTCAAACTCACAATCATCCTGCCTCCACCTCCTGAACCGCTGCGATTATAGGCATACACCACTGCACCTCACTCCAACTCTAAAATCTTGCACATGAAGAATTTAATAAATCAAATGGGAATTCCAAAATAGGAATTTGTTAGTATAAATCTTGATGCATTCTTCCCTTGTGGGAATTTATTACATAATAATCCTAATTTGTATGGGGAGAAATTTTTATTGGTGGATTTGGTTATTTGGTAATGATATAGATTTTTAAAGATGAGCACATGTTTAATGTGCACGCCTACAGGACCGGGATTTAGCTCAGTTGGTAGAGTGCTGTGCTGCAGTCTCTGAGGTCCCGCGTTCAATTCCCAGCACCGCAAAATGGGAGAAGGACCTGGCAATCCACTCCCAAGGCAATCCCGAAACAGTCAGCCATTGAAAACCCTATGAGGGTCGTGATGAGTCAGATATTGAGTCGACGGCACCTAACAACAACAACAACACAGGAAGAGATACAAAGTTTACCAGCATAGATTCTGATGACCAACATAAAAATTTGCTTCCTAGACAAGCAAAGCCTGCCATTTGGGGACTATATTTGTATACAGTATATGTTGATCTCTAATGAATATATTGCCTGCAGCCGTACCACTGTGGCGTCTGATCCCAGCAGATCTTGAAAACTAAGCAGGGTCGAGCCTGGTTAGTCCTTGGATAGGCGGCCGTCTAGGAACACCAGATGCTATAGGTTTGGGAGAAGGACCTGGCAGCCCACTCCCAAAAACAATCAGCTGTTGAAAACCCTGCAAATAGCAGAGAAACACTAGCAATACTTTTTTGCCTGTTGTACATAGGGTCGCTATGAGTTGGACACCGACTCCACGGCACCTAACAACAACAGTGAATATGTTGTTTTCTACTGTGACTTTACCTTCAATAACCAACCATTCCTTCCCCTAAAACAGTGATCACTCTCTCACTGATTGTTGTAATGCTGACATTTGACCTCTTGGGCCCCTGAATGAGGTGGCATCCTGCAGCCCAAGAAAGGCAGTCCTAATGTCTCTGGTCACAAATGTCCGGAGTGGGACAGGAGAACTCTGCAATCCACAATATCCGCCCCACTCCCGAAGAGAGATGCACACCTGGCGCCCCCCACAGGCCGGGGCCTCTCTTGGCATCCATAGTTGATCGCCCCCTGTGGACGTCTGCCTGGGGCTTTTGTCCCCTCCTAGCCCCCTGAGGCACTCTGGATGACTGAGGTCAACCTTCCCCTCTCCTGCACTGAGCAGGTGGCCCTTGAGGGGAGGTACATTTGAGCCCCTGGCCCTTGCCTGTTTTGAGCCACTGGATCGCAGAGACAAGACTAGGAGGAAGAAGAGCAGCCGGCCCCTCGTGTGGGAGCAGGGGAGCAGGCTGATGGCACTGGCCATCACAGAGGGAACCGCGTATGAATCTGTCCCTCAGGCAGCAGAATGATTTGCCTTCCCTGCCTGCATGGCGTCCGCCAACCCTAGCCTCCATGGACTTCCAGAAAGCCTGTTCGCTGTCATGGTAAATATTACAGATTCCTGAGCCAGCCACTAAGTTAAGAGCAAAAGCACAAGCCTTGGGCTGCAGCCCACACAACTCACTGATCTCACCGTGAGCCTCCAAACCCAGAAGCAGCTGGTGCGGCACAGTGTGGGAATGCCCAGGTGACACTCCATACTGTGCCCGGTGGGAGACAGGGCCGCACTCCCGTAGGGTGATCTCTACACTTGGAGCATCTGCTCCCATAGCCAGAACTCCCTGGTCTGGACATCAAAGGACCCCTCTCCCTGTTACACTTAATAACTCACCTGTGCTGCCTTCTGTTCTCCAAACTTTGTTGTTGTTGTTGTTGTTGTTAGGTGCCGTCGTGTCGAGTCCAACTCTTAGTGACCCTCATAGGGTTTTCAATGACTGACTGTTTCGGGATTGCCTTGGGAATGGGTTGCCACGTCCTTCTCCCATTTTGTGGTGCTGGGAATCGAACTCGGGACCTCAGAGACTGCAGAGCAGCGCTCTACCAACTGAGCTAAACCCCAGCCCTCTCCAAACCTTAGAGGTGTTAATTCCAAGGGGTGAAATGCTTCCACCCAGACACCAGCTCACTGAAATGGCTGGGTCTAATCCAAGAAACTTTGAGGAAAGTTTTGAGTCCCTGGACTTGTAGATTTTTTTTTTTCTTTTGTGGTACTGGGAGTTGAACCCAGGTCCTCACACCTGCATGCTCTGCAAGTGCTGGACCACTGAGCTGCACCCTCAGCCCATTTTTTTTTTTTTACTTTTTGAGACAGGGTCTCGCTAAGTGATGAAGGCTGCCTCTGGTCTCGAACTTGCGATCCTCCTGCCTTGGCCTCCCAAGCCGAGCCGCTGGGATTACAGGCGTGCGCCACCGCGCCCTGCAACCTTGTAGATCTTGCCACAAAAGCAATCATGTAGCTGAGCACAGTAGCGCACACCCATAATTTAAAAGAAAGAAACAAACAAATAAACAAAAAGCCACCATGTTCAAGCAGAAATCTGAGCCCTTTGCCAAAAAATCTAGCATGGCTACCCCACAGCTGATTGAAGGCATCCCTGAAGGATATTGTTGTTAGGTACCATCGAGTCGGTTCCGACTCATAGCGACCCTCATAGGGTTTTCAATGGCAGATCACTTCAGGATTGCCTTGGGAGTGGGTTGCCACATCCTTCTCCCGTTTTTGTGGGGCTGGGAATCGAACTCGGGACCTCAGAGACTGCAGAGCAGTGCTCTACCAACTGAGCTAAATCCCAGCCACAAAGTAGCTGTTACCATTCTCTTTATTATTTGTACCTTGAGCGTAGGTGTCCTTTAAGAATCAGTCCCTTTTGAAGTTGTGGGCTTTTTTCTGTCATTTACATCCTCAAACCTTAAACTAGTCTTGTTGTTGTTGTTGTTAGGTGCCGTCGAGTAGGTATCCGACTCATAGCGACCCTCATAGGGTTTTCCATGGCTGACTGTTTTGGGATTGCCTTGGGAGTGGGTTGAAGGACATAGCAGTTTTCTACTCCAGGAGGTTAGAAAGTTGGCTGCAACAACTGTAGGAAGTGGGTTTGTTTTGTGGGTTTCTTCTATTTCTTTTTTCCTCCTTCAGTTGGGAAACCATATTGGTCACAGCAAAGCTGACTGGCAGTGAACAGAGAAGGATATGAAGAAAGCCAAGGAAACACTGGAAATCCCACAGAGCAATCGGACACCTGCTGAGGTGAAAAGCCAAACTCAAGAGGTGGTATCATTTGTGAGAAAGAATGTTCCAGTGAGTAGAGGCATTTTTTTCTTTGGGGCAGGGGGAACTTTCTGCTTGACAAGTCACCCTAAGCAGGACACCTTCCCTTCTATGTGCCTGGTTGGATGGCTTATTTTTTCCTTCTCTTCCATCTTTCTTCAGGACTTACCAGGTGTTTTGTGGTTGTTGTCATTGTTGTTTTGTTTCTAGCTTGGTTTGGTTTTGTGTTCCAACCGGCAGCCTCTATTCTCCATAATGCCTTCCTCTCTGTAGAGGCAACTAGGAACCGCTTTCCAGAAGCATCTGTTGGTAAAAGCTAACTAATACAAGCCGGGCACGGTGGTGCACGCTTGTCATCCCAGTGGCTCGGGAGGCGGAGGCAGGAGGATCGCAAGTTTGAGACCAGAGGTGTAAGACTCGGCTTCCCAGAGAGAAACCGTGTCTATCTAGAGAGTTCTCGATGAGAGACAGAGTGGAGGTCGATGCAAATGCACAGGATTTATTGTTCCCACGTGACGGGGTCTTCCAAGCTCTTTTGAACCGGAGACCCCGAAATGCAAAAGCGAGGGTCTTTTGTACCCACACAGAAGCAGAATTAGCAGGTTAATTGGTTATATTAGTTGACCTTTAAACTGATTAGCAGGTTAATTGGTTACATTAGTTGACTTTTAAACTGATTAGCAGGTTAATTGGTTACTAGTGTGACACGTGCACACGCGCGAAAGGGGCCTTTAAACTGATTGGTTCAGGCAATAGAGTGGTAATCTAAAACAGTCCCCGACTTTCCAAGTTGGGAGGGGCCGGTTCACTCTAGGGGCAGTGGAAAATTTTTACCTCATTCAACTTAATCTGATCTATAAAATGGCTGCTCTATGGCTAAGCTGGGACCTTCAGAGGCAGTCTGTGTAATTTAGCGAGACCCTGTCTCAAAAAGTAAAAAAGTGGGCTGGGGGTGCAGCTCAGTGGTCCAGGACTTGCAGAGCATGCAAGTGTGAGGCCCTGGGTTCAACGTTCAGTACCGGGGGGGGAAAAAAAAAAGCTAACTAATACGGCCCTAATGTGAGCTTGAAGATGGTGGAAGAGCCAAGAGACACTCCGCAGCTCTTCCAGAATGCTCTTTACTCGGCCAATCCAGAAGTCAGCAAGAATATTTCTTCTCCCCCTCCTTAAGACACTTCTCCAAACACACTGCAAGGTGATCCGTGGATTCAGGAGTAGATCTTCAAAGACTGTCCTACAGTATTGATTTTTGGGGGGAAAAAAACAGGAAGTGCACAGATACCTTATTATGATGTGATGCGTGGAAAAGAACTAAATGCATTTGGCTTTCAGTTTGAAATATTTTGGTATTTTAGAATCTACTTTCTCTTTTAGTTGGTGCTACATTACAGAAAGAGAGCTATTTATGCCTGTTATTATTATCCTGTCAAAAATGGCAGCCTAAGCACTATAATTGAAAATTCTGAATATAGAATGAAGTATTGGAAAGGTCTGAGTGTGTAGAGGTATTGTATTTGGCAGAAAGGTCTTTCAGAAACCAAAGGACGGAAATACATCATTGAATGGCCAGACTTAGCAAATCCCTTAGGGGGCGCTATGATAGTGTCCACAGGATGTTTTCTGCCCTGCAGGATATGTACTCGATGGCTGATACAAAGGGATTATTTTTGGTAAAAACCAGCGATTTAGGGTGGAGAGGGAAGGAGTTCTCAGGTTCTCACAGTTCCTTTGTACCAATTGTACTATTTTTTTATACAGTTAATGTGTAATGTAATTTTTGAATGAAAGTTTTTGAGAAGTATCATTCCAAGCATTTGAAATTGGGAAAGAAAACACATCAGAAATAAATTATTGGCTAGGCATAATGGCACCTACCCACATTCTCATCGCTCAGGAAGCTGAGCCAGGAAGATGGCGAGTTGGTGAGTTCCAGGCCACCCCAGGCTGCAAAGTGAGACCCAGGGAAGGAAGGAGGAAAGGAAAGAAAGAAGGAGGAAAGAAGGAAGAGAGCAAGCAGGAGGGAAGGAAGGAAGAAAGGATGGAAAGAAGGAAGGAAGGAAGGAAGGAAGGAAGGAAGGAAAGAAGGAAGGAAGGAAGAGAGGGAGGAAGGAAGGGAGGGAAATGAATTATTTCCATTATCTAATACAAAAATAAAAGTGGCCGGGCACAGTGGCATATGCCTGTAATCCCAGTGGCTTGGAAGGTGGAGGCGGGAAGAGCTCAAGTTCTAGACCAGAGGCAGTCTGCATAACTTAGACAGACCCTGTCTCAAAAAGTAAAAAAAGAAAAAAAAAATGGGCTGGAGATGCAGCTCAGTGGTCCAGCACTTGCAGAGCATGCAGGCGCAAGACCCTGGGTTCAACCCCCAGTACCCCCCCAAAAAAATAAATAAATAAAAATAAAAGTAATGGGATCAATGGAGTGGATCAGATTTCCCAGCACGATCCACCCCATCTTTTCCCCTCTGACGCGAAACTCCTCCTTGGTTATCTACCAGATTCCTCCAGGTGCCTGGATGTAATAAATTGGTTGGTTGGTTGTTGCCGTCGAGTCAGTATCCGACTCATAGCGACCCTCATAGGGTTTTCAATGGCCGACTGTTTCAGGATTGCCTTGGGAGTGGATTGCCAGGTCCTTCTCCCATTTTTGCAGTGCTGGGAATTGAACTCGGGACCTCAGACACTGCAGTGCAGCGCTCTACCAATTGAACTAAATCCCAGCCCCGATGTAATAAATAGCTATTCTTTAGTCTGCCCGCCCTCACCTCCAACCCTCAATCACCACCTCCACATTTCTGTGAAATCTCATCTCCTTTCCACGTGGTCACTGCAACAGCCAGGACATGACCCTTGGCTCCACTTTATTAGTACGGTGTTAGCCAGCTGACCCCAACAGGGCCATTCAAGGTCTTCCCAGTGGCTTAGCGGGAGGACAGAGACAGACAGAGCAACAGAAACGGGAATGATATGGAAGCCTGGGGATGTGGTAAGGATGTGATGTGAAGAGAGGAAGCCAAACCACAATAAAATAAAGCAATACACAGGTTCTCTGAAAGAAGTAGCGCTACTACGGAACGAGAGTGTCCTCAGTCCTCTTCAGAGGACCCTCCCTATGCTGGCACCAGGCCCAGCTGCATCTCTGCTCAGCCAACCTCTGACGAACTCCTTTCTTTGCCCAAGCTGATCCCCACCGGATCCCTGTCATTTACAACCAAAACACTCCCAACTAATTCCCAGGTCCTTCCCTGGAGTCTACTCCATGTCACTGACTCACCCCAAGGCCACGTGTGTCTTAATTGTTGTTGTTGTTGTGTGCTGTCGAGTCTGTCCAGTCTGTATCCAACTCATAGCAACCCTCATAGGGTTTTCAATGGCTGACTGTTTCTGGATTGCCTTGGGAGTGGGTTGTCACGTCCTTCTCCCATTTTTGCAGTGCTGGGAACTGAACTCGGGACCTCAGAGACTGCAGAGTGGCGCTCTACCAACTGAGCTAAATCCCAGCCCCTGTGTCTTAATTAGGTAGTTTTATAATATATTTTAAGATCTGATGAGGCAAGTCTCCTAATTATCATCCTTTTTAAATTTTTTCTCCTGGTTATTCTCACATGTTTATTCTTCCAGAAAAAAATTTCTCATTTGGTCAAATTCAGAATAAAGTTGCTCTGATTTGATTCACCTTGAATTTTTGATCTAGGGAAAATTGACACAGTCACAATTTTGATACTTCCTACCCAAAAGCCTGTTGGTAATATTCAAGCTCTTTTATGACCTTCGTTAGAGCTTTACAGTTCTTTGCACACACATTGTGCACTTTTTTTTTTCCAGTGATAGGAATCAAACCCAGGGCATCATCATGTACAATAGGCAAGCACTCTACCACCAAGCTACATGCCTAGCCTGAGTCTGCATGTTTCTTAACTTCATTCTTAGGTATTTTATGTCATGGTTGCAACTGCGCATCCTCATTGCCCTTACTGGAGTTTGGGTATGGGGACCACAGTGGATAACTCTGGCCCTCATGTCACATCGCCTCGATCCACTGATTTTGGCCTCAACAGAAGTAGACAGGCGAGCCCCGACAGCTCCCTGGGTTAACAACGTCCCACTGCGTGCTTGAGGCCTGCATTCAGCCCCGGGGAATTCTCTAGTGCAGAAAGGAGTCTGCTGGGCCCACACAAGCGCAGCCCACAGCTGCCGAGGGTTAACAGCCATGGCGGCCAAGGCTGGTGGGTAAATCCTTCAGCCGCCCCTCCCTTCCATCAGCCTTAGGGGTACGTACACCTTCCCCCGTCTTTACCACCGCGAAGAAGCTCGCTGCTCCTCCACAGCTCCGCAGCCCTCCTTGGCCTGCCTGACCCCAAATCCGGCCACCACCCTGCTCTTTTTTTTTTCTTTTTTTTTTCTTTTTTTTTGGGGGGGGGTGAACCCAGGGCCTCATGCTCTGCAAGTGCTGGACCACTGAGCTGCACCCCAGCCCATTATTTTTACTTTTTTTTGAGACAGGGTCTCGCTAAATTACGCAGACTGCCTCTGGTCTCCAACTTGCGATCCTCCTGTCTCCACCTCCTGAGCCACTGGGATTACAGGCGTGCACCACCTCGCCCTGCCACCCTGCTCTTTGTACTTGAAAGCACAGTTGACTCCAGGCAATGAAAAGAAAAGTAAGGCAGGTGTGGTGGTGCCCACCTGTGATCCCAGCAACTCGGGAGGCCAAGGCAAGAAGAGTGCGAGTTTGAGGCCAGAGGCAGCCTGCGCAATTTAGCTAGACACAGTCTCAAAATAAAAAATAATAGCCGGGCGCAGTGGCGCACGCCTGTCATCCCAGCAGTTTGGGAGGCGGAGGCAGGAGGATGGCAAGTTTGACATCCGATGCAGTCTGCGTAACTTAGCGAGATCCTGTCTCAAAAAGTAAAAAAAATGGGCTGGGGGTGCAGCTCAGTGGTCCAGCACTTGCAGAGCGTGCAGGCGCAAGGCCCTGGGTTCAACCCCCCAGTACCACAAAAAATTAAAAATAAATAAAAATAAAAATAAAAAACATAAAAAGGAGTCTTGGGGAGCAGCCCAGTGGTGGAGCACTTGCCTAGCACATGCAAGGCCCTGGGTTCTGAAAAGAGAGAGAGAGAAGACACTGTTTGGGGAGGGGCCTGGGTGTGAAGTGAGGGTTTTCCAGTGGGAAAGCCCTTGAGAATGGAAGGGTCCCCAGGGGGAGCAGGTGAGCACATAAGAGAAAAGCAATGGCCACTGGTGTGGGCTGGGAAATGCCAATGCACCCTCACTTAGGACTTCTCCACTTCGTGATTTCGCAAAAGTGATATCCATTCGGGAGAAACCATGTTTTGAATTTTTGTCTTTTCCTGGGCAAGCCCTCGTGGTCTTCCTGGCCAACAGCCGTAAGCTGCCAGTGAGCC
>VMDO01032169.1:0-19278 GCA_007922755.1 Pedetes capensis | reverse complement strand
GAGCTGCGAGAGTCAAGACCATCGGACCTCAACTGAACACCAGCGGCTGTGGCTGTGCCTTTAAGGCTGAGCTGTACCAGCACTTAGCCTGCAGCATTCCATGCTGCAGGCCTAGAGCCAGCACTTAAAGGGATAGAGCCTTGCTCTATAGGGGTTGCTTGCTCCTTGCTCTCCATAAGGGGAGCACCCCAATAAACCTCCCGTCCTTCTCCAACTATCTGAAGGTCTCCCGAGGTCCTTCTTTCCTGACACCGGCCACGTGTTTATGTTGAGGGTTTGGCCCTAACTTTAGCCGGGCTAGAGCTAAACCCCGACAAGATCCGCAGTTCCTGCTCATCCAGCATTATGCTTTTGAAGATATTCTACTTCAGGACCACTGCCTGCTGTCAGTGTGGAACTGGTGCATGTGGCCCAGAAGTGGGAGGCAGGACCACCTTTAAGCAATCTGTTTTCCTTGCTAATTCACTCTCTGCTTTATGGTCCCCAGGGCTATGACTCTTCAGGCAGCAATGGAGAAGAGCTGGATTGTGTTGTACGGAGATTCCTGGCCAAAGCTGCTGTCAGATGCACTGAGAGTTTCTGTCATTTGCACAGAAAAAGTGAGCAAAGGGCTCACCTTAGATGTCCCATGCTTCCCTTTTCAGATTTGGGTTGCTTGTTATTAGTGTTGATAGCACATGGCCATGGAACCTTTTCTCTTGACTTCCTGAATTCTCTTCAGGGCTGCCCAAACTCTTCTCCCTGGCAGCATTTCAGTCCTGGAGTCTTGGTGTCCACTTGAATTTCTCCCTCTCCCACAGACATAACATTCACAGCCACTCATTTCTTCCTACACAGCAGTACTTTCTGAACTGCCTTCTGCTCCCCAGCCCAGCTCATCCTTCCTTGCAAGGACTGGGAAATAACAGTGAGGAATCAGTAAGAAGAAATATTTAAGTAAACAAGCAAATCTTGGCTCTCAAATCAGAGCAAAACTCTGAATTAAAGGTTTTTACCTAAGGGAGGTAGGTCAAACCATTTTACTTTTAATCCTAGACTGATTTGGTTCTCATGATTTGCCTGGTGGTTTCTCAAGGCATCACTACTGTGCGCAGAAGTTCTTATCACTCATAATGCCTCCAAACCTGAGAGGTTTTGGACCAGAAATTGAGTACAGAAAAACAAAATAAAACAGACAATAAAAGGGGATCATTGGAATGCAAATCTCAGCTACTCTGCCAGGATCATTTTGTCTCATTTTCTCCATGACATTTTAATCTATTGCTCAAGTGTCACATTCTGACATGGTCCCTAATATCCAGAGTTCCTACAATTATAAGGGAAATATTGACTTAAATTTATACAGATTTGGGTCAGTTTCTAAGTCCTTAAAGGCCGCACATATCCCCCTTCTAAATTGGGTTGTAAGGGACTTAAGGGAAAGGCATTATCTTACCTGGAACAAGTCCAAAAATGGAGTGGATTGGGCCTTGACCAGTTTTTCAGAGATGCAGTTACCAACTCCAAAGCAAATATGAGAAAAGTCACGTTATTGGAGTGTTATTGATGCTGTTATGAAAAGCATTATTGATTTATTTATGCTTCCAAATCATTCCAGAAAGTGATTTGAGACAGCTCATGTCTATCATTCTACCTGCATACATAGAATGGGATAAATTTTAAAACTAAGGGTGAAGAAATGGCAGCAAAGGGAAAATGAAATCAGGAAAATAGGATAGAGAGGTTTGATAAAGGCAGTGAATATCATAAGACACTATTCAACTTGGGAGAAGGACCTGGCAATCCACTCCCAAGGCAATCCTGAAGCACTCAGCCATTGAAAACTCTATGAGGGTTGCTATGAGTCGGATACCAACTCGACGGCACCTAACAACAACAACAACTATTCAACTACTGGAGATGAGCCTCAAATTTAGTTGTAAACTTACCAGCAGCCACAACAAAGGGGAAACACAATCTGTTGCAAAAATTATGGTGCCCATAAAATGAGAACTAAGCAAAAGCTGGAAAAATCTGCTGTTTCTGGCTCTTAGATTCAGTAGACTATCACCCATGACCTTCCACTCAAGATTCCTGAAAAGAGACACTGACTTGATGCTGTGGACAATGTCATTGTCCATATTTTGAGAAAGAGCTGAGTTTCTCAAGGCATCTTCCATGGCATGCTAGAGGCACACAGTTCAGTGAATATAGTTCTATGAGGCTGAAAACTGTACATCATACATTAATATTTCTCTTGAATTAAGAGTGCAGAAATGCAATGGTGTTTGTATGTCAATGAGCATTGGTAATCAATCCAGTGGAGGCAAACTTGGCACTTGTCTATAAAATTATGAGTATGTATCTCAGTAGGATGACAGTTTGTTTAACCTCTCACCCATTAAAGGTTATCTGAATTGCTTTTAGAATGAGCTATTAAAATTACAGCCACTGTGAACATGTGTATATTACACAGATGTTACATGAATAGTACACTTGCTGGGTTGCATGGTAATTATCTGTTTAATTTGTTTGTGTGTTTGTTTTGTTTGTTGTCTATTTTGTGGAAAGAGATTACCAAACACATTTTCCACAATTGCTGTGCCATTTCACTTTTTCTACCAACAGTGTGTAAGTGATCTCATTTCTCCATGTTCTCACATTTAGTGTCATCAGTACACTTTTTCATTTCAGCCATTCTCATAGTTCTACAATGAGTTCTCATTGTGGTTTTATTTTGCATGTCACGAATGGCTAGTGATATTGAACATCTTGTCATGTACCTATTCACCATCTGTATATCCTTTGTGGTGAGGTGGCTTTTCATGTCTTTAGCCCATTTTCTGATTGGATTGTTTGACTTTTTTTTTTTTTTTGGAAAAGTTTTGAGAATCATTTATATATTCTAACCCTTTCTCAGATATATGGGTCACAAATATTATCTCTACTTCATCTTTTCATCTTCTGAATGGAGTCTTTCACAGAGGAAACTTTTAAAAAAAATTTTATAAAGTCGATTTATCAGATCTTCCTTTTAAGGATTGTGCTTTTGGTATGAAGTCTAACAGCCCTATGACCCAAAGATACTGAGAGATTTTACAGCTTAAAATTTTACATTTGAGTTCATCACACTTTCTGTGTTTGTTTTTACACAAGATATGAGACTCAGAAATTTTTTTTTTTATTTTTCAATTGTTCTATCACTGATTTTATTGAAAAAGCTATTGTTCCTCCATTAAATTGTTTTTGTACTTTGGTCAAAATTCAATTAGGCATATTTGTATCAGTCTACTTCTAAGTTCTCTATTCTATGTCATTGATGGGGGTGTCTATCCTATATTAAGTCCATATACTCTGTTTTTTTGATACTTGGAGGTTGAATCCAGGGTCTTGCACATATTTTGTAAGTACTCTACCACTGGGATGCACCCAGCCCCCTTTTTACTTTTTAATTTGAGTCAAGATCTTGCTAAGTTATGTAAGCTGACTCTGGCCTCAAACTTGGGATCCTCATGCCTCAACCTCCTGAGTCACTGGGAATACAAGCATGTGCCATCACGCCTTGTTAGACACTCTACTTCTTTTTTTTTATTGGAAATTTTTAATGTACAACTTAATGTGTTTCATTCTGACATGCATTTCATTGTGACATTTCCATATATGCATTTTGTTGCACATTGCACAGATAAGTTCCCCCTTACTCTCTTGTATACTTCCTCCTCCTGTCCCCCACCCCCTCCAAAAGACCTCTCTTCCATTTGCTTGTCTTTTTGTGGTAATATTTTTTTCTAAATATCCTTGGATCCCAATTATGTTTAAGATTGAAACTTTTTCTGTAGTGAACTATCTTTTTACATTGTCAGTGCTATTACATGAATTTTCTAGCCCATCTGAATTTTTACCATTCTTCAGTATTATTGGTATTATTATAATTATATCCAGAACTATTAAAGTTGGGGTGCTCACCCTGAGGTCGCCTCCTCCCCCATTCCTCACTCCTCCTTGTTCCTCCTCTCCCTTCACTCCTCTCCCAAGATTTCCTCCTTTTGCTAGATCTCTCCCTCCTTCTTTTGTGCTCCCCAAATTGTCCCTTCTTCACTAAGTCTTTACCTTTTTATTATGTTCCGACCTCCGTATAGGATTTTTTCCTTCTTTTAATTTTTGATTCAGCTCCCACAAATGAGTGAGAACATGTGGTATTTCTCTTTCTGGGCTTGTGTTCGTTCACTTAAAATAATTTTCTCCAATTCCATCCATTTTGCTGCAAATGACATTATTTCATTTTTTTGATTACTGAGCTGTATTCCACTGTGTATATGTACCATAGCTTTTTTTTTTTTAAAATCCATTCTTCTGTTGATGGGCACTCTGGTTGATTCCATATCTTTGCTATTGTGAAAAGTGCTGCATTGAACATGGTGATACAGGTGTCTCTGTGGTATGATGATGCATCTCCCTTTGGGTAAATTCCCAATAATGTTATAGCTGAGACCCTCTACTTCTGAATTACTGGACATACACGATATATTCTGTAATCAAATAAACTAATTATTTCCACAATATTCTATTTTTTACCAAAGTTATTTTACCTAACTTAATTCCTTTGAAATTACATATAATTTTTCAAATAATAATATCTATATCTGCAAATTATCTTGTGGGCATTGCAATTGTGATAAACCTATATTTAAATTTGGGGGCAATTTGACGCCTTTATTTTCTCGAGTCTTGTAATCCATAAATGTTACTCTGTTTATTTAAATCTTTGATTTCTTTCAGTGGCATTTTGAAGGTTTTTAGACTACAGATTTTGTGTTTGTTAGATTTACATCTAAAAAACTGGTTCTTTTTGAGTGATTATAAATGGTATTATCTTTTAAGTTTTGTTTTCCACATGTTCATTATTATTATATAAAATGCAAATGATTCTTCTGTGTTTACCTGGTGTCCTGTGGCTTTACTGAACTCACATATTTATCTAAGAAGACTTTGAAGTCTTTGGGGGCAGATTCCTTGAGATTTCCTGGGTAAATAATTATGTCTCCTGCAATCAGATACCATTTTACTTCTTCATTTCCTATCTGCATGCATTTTATTTCTTTCCTTTTCCATTTACCCAGGATAGGACTAGAACTGTCTTGATTAAGAGTAGGAAAGAGTCTTCCTCTCAAAATACATAATACACATAATGCTGGATTATGTGCAACATTAGTTGTATGTTTTTAGTAGATGCTCTTTACCAAATTGAGAAATTTTTCTAGTGCTTTTTTTCTTTTAACCATCAGTAGGTGTTAAATTTGGTCAAATGCCTTCTCTGTATCAATCAATATGATCACGTGAATTGTCTTTCTTAGCTTGTTAATAGTGTGCATTATGCCGACTAACTTCCAAACATTGAATTATCCATGGATTCATAGAAAAAATAGTTTATGGTATATAATCCATTTTGTTGCTGTTGGCAGATGCCATCAAGTTGGGACTGACTCACAGTGACCCTATGTACAATAAAATGAAACACTTCCAGAATCTGTGCCATGCACAAGAACTTTTTAATGCTTAAGTCCATTGTTGCAGTCACTGTGTCAATCCATCTAGTTTGAGATCTTCCTTTTTTTCTTTGACCTACCACTCTCCCAAACACGATGTCCTTCTCCAGGAATTGGTCTCTCCTGGCGACATATCCAAATATGAAAGATGCAATCCAGCCATCTTTGCTTCCAAGGAATATTCTGGTTGCACTCCTTCTAGGATGGATCTTTTGGTTCTTTTGCCAGTCCATGGTATATTCAATATTGTCTCCAGCACCATAACTCAAAAGCATCAATTCTTCTCCTGTCTCCCTTAATCAACATTCAGCTTTCACAAGCATATCATGAGACTAAAAATATCATGTGTTGAGGCAGGCACACCTCTGTCTTCAATGTGACATCTTTACTTTTCAACAATTTAAAGAAGTCTTTTACAACAGTTTTTCCAAATGGAATGTGTCCTTTGATTTCTTGACTGCTGCTTCTGTGGGTATTAATTGTAAAACCAAGTAAAATAAAATCTTATACAATCTCAGTCTTTTCTCCATTTATCATGAAGTTCCTTACTGACCCAGTTGCAAGGATTTTTGTTTTGTTGATGTGAAGGCAAAATCTACACTGAAGTCCCTGTTCTTTGATCTTCATCAATAAGTGCTACAAATCCACTTCACTTTGAGCCAGCAAAGTTGTGTCACCTGCATAATGCAGATTGTTAATAAGTATACTTCTCATTAGTGGATGTACATGATACATTTTGCAATCAACTAAACTGATTATTTCTACAATATTCTTTTTTCCCCATTCCTAAATAGCCCACTCCTAAAACAGTCATGATGCTGCATTTTTCTTCATAAAGTCCAACTTCTTAGATCATTGGCTCAGCATATAGATTGAAGAGGTACCAGTGAAAGGATATAGCCCTGATGCCTACTTTTCTTGACTTTAAACTAAGCAGAGTTTCCTTGTTCCGTTAGAACAACTGTTCTAACCTGTCCTGGTCCAGGTACACATTCTTCATGAGTACAATTAAGTGTTCTGATATTCTCATTCTTCAAAATGGTATCCATAATTTGTTGAGATCCACACAGTCACATGCCTTTGCATAGTCAAAAAAACATAGACTTTTTTCTGTTATTCTTTGCTTTCAATAATTCCTTTCATATATTGCTAAATTCTATTTGCAAATGTTTTGTTAATTTTTGTATTTTTTATAGATAAGATACAAAGGCCTTTTGATTTTCTTATGTTGTCTTCTTCTGGTTTGGTATCAGAATAATATTACTTTCCCAAAATGAATTAGAAACTGTTCTTTCCTTTTTTCCTTTTCTGGAATTGATTGTGTGGAATTGGTATTAGTTCTTCTTTAAACATAAGGTAAAAATTTCCAGTGAAATGCTATAGGCCTACAGAATTCCTTGCCTGGTGTTTCTAATTCCAAATTTAATTTCCTTAGAAGTTATAGTATTATTCAATTTACCAATTTTGTATTGGTGAGTTGTGAAAGTTTGTGTTTTTCAAGAAATTGATTTATTTTTTCTAACTGTCAGATTCATTTGTCTAGTATTGTTTATATTTCCCTCTTGTCTTTTTGATGTCTATAGAGTCTGTAGTGATGTATTTTGTTTTATTCCTGAATTGTCAGATCATTCCAATATCTGTTGTCTTGGTGCTATCATGTATTTATTTTTTGTTGTTGTTTAGTTTGGGGTCTTCCTACTTTTTGATGTGATGAGTGATTTTTGATTGAAAGCTGAAATTTTCATATTTTGTTATGAGACTCTAGATTTGATTTAAATGTTTTTAGCATGTTTTCTTAGACTACACTCTGTCAGCCTATGACCATACCACCCTGGTGTCCAATCCCATCATATCTCAGAAGCAGCGTTGAGCCTGGTTAGTCCTTGGATAGGAGCCATCATGAAAATACTGGATACTGTAGGCTTTGGAGAATAACCCAGCAGCCCACTCCTAAAACAGTCAGCTATTGAAAACCCTATGAAGAGCAGAGAAGCACTGACATAGTGCCAAGCATGGCACAGTGTTGGAGAGTGTTTCGTGTGTTGTATATAGGGTCGCTATGAGTTGGTCCTGACTTGATGGTGCCTAATAATAACAACAACATTCTGTCAAGGGAAAGGATAGCATTGATTCATTAACAGAGAGTAGAGATAAAAATTCAGGTTCCCCAGGAAGTCTGCTCATGGGATAGAAGTCCCTGCTCTTGCCTAGCCTTACCTGGCACCTCTTTGTTTTATCCTTGCTCGTATCAAAGTCCAGGCTCCCAATTTGACCTTTGCTGGTATGTATGAAGGTGCAGTAATAGCTTTTCTGTGGTGTTTGGTTATGTTAGAATCTAGAAAATTGTGCTCCAAAATATTTTTGAACTAAGGGTAATTAGAAAGTCCAAGAAGCTGCCTAAAAACCAAAGTCCCTCTGAACAAGCCTCACTTACACAAATGTGGTTAGTGTTCTTTTTGAACACTTCAAAAAGTGTTCTTTTTGAATAAAGAACAGAATTGCCTTCAATCCTCTTACTGAAATTTTGTTAACCAGGGAAGATTCAACTCATACCACAGAGCAAGTGATTAAATATCAAACATCGTTCCTAGAGCACAGAGAACTGTTATCCAGGACATTGTTCTCCCCTAAAAATCATTCATCTCTCCTAAAAATCATTTGTTATTGTTAGGTGCTGTCACGTCATGTCTGAGTCATAGCAACTCTCATAGGGTTTTGAATGGCTGATTGTTTCGGGAGTGGGATTGCCTTGGGAGTGGATTGCCACATCCTTCTCCTATTTGCTAGGATTCAAACTAGGGACTTCAGAGACTGTAGAATGGTGCTCCATCAACTGAGCTAAATCCTAGACCCCAAATCATTTACAGCCCCTCTAAATTGCCTACACCAACCACTTCCCTCTCCTTTGAAGAAGTGTAAGTTTCTGAGTCTCATCGGGATGTTGGATACTCATCTTCCAATGCTTGTGCAGTAAATAAATTTGTGTGTTTTCTTTCCTGTTAATCTGTCTATTGCCAGCTTATTTCAGCAGACTCAATTGTTGATCCTCCTGGCAAAGGCTAAACTTACTCTGTTTCAAGTGGTTCCTGTGCACATGTGGTTATTAACAAAGTTGAATATTTTTTTCTTATACAAACCAATTTTCTGTTTGTTTCATCAGATAAAGACTTGAATCTAAGAAATGGGAGGGAGAAATTCCCTTTTCCCTTTCACTGGAATAGAGAGAAATGTTATTTATCAAAATGTTACCCTCTTGCTAAGCGTCTGTTTTCTCTGTGGTTTGCCTAGGTGCTTTTGTTTGCTTTCTTATCTGTGTCTGTTGGTATTTTGGGGTTGCTAACATCTTCAGCTCCAAGGGTGAGTTATAAAACCCCAAAAGAACATTCAGGGAATTTACAGTGTGATGTTCCTCAATCCCCAGGTCCTTCTGTTGTGTGCCTTATTTTCTCTCCCGTTCTATGTCTCCTTATATTTGTTTTATATAAAATTTTCAGGAACTTTTAGTCATATTTAGTGAGAGGAATAGAAAAGAGTGTGCCTATTTTATCCTCCTAGAAGTCCCAGTTCCCTCTGATAATAGATGATGTGTCTATCAAAGAGCTGGAGCTAAAAAACAGTGTGGCAGCATCATTTATTAAAATATTAACTTGTATGTCTCTTTTCTATATTTCTTTTTCTTCTTGATTTCAACTTGATTTCCTTCTTGTCAGATCACTGATGATCTCAATACCTTTAGATGATGAATGACTGTAGTGCTAGACTAAGGGGAGTGTCCACAGACGAGTTTGTCTAGAATCTGGAAGATTAAAAACAAAGGATTAGAGTATAAGATAAGAATGGACGTTGACTTGGGGAATTACATTTTTTAAATAACCAGATTTATTTGCATAATGGCAGTTGGGGAAAACTGACATTGGCTCATCTACTTATTTTTTAAGTAACTGCCAATTTTCTTTTTCTTTAAGTTTCTCATGCCAGACTCTCTAAGTTTCTGGAAAGTGCCCTTTCTATTTTTGTTTTTAATTACTTTTACATGAATATCATTTTTGTTGCTGCTAAGGAGAAGAGATCATTTTCTATTTCAGTATTGTAGTACAAAATTAATTTAACAATTTGATGGGCAAACCTGAAAGTTGTCAAATTATTAGAAATATGTCAAAAAAAAAAAAAGGATAAAGAGTACAGGTCAGGTAATAATAAGATTTCCAAAAAACAAATATCTTGAAGAGTCTTTTAGTAGGACAGATACAGTTATGCAAGGCATTACTTACATAAAAATCATGTAAATAGTATATGTGTTTCTATTCTAATTCAGCATCTTCAATTTAAAAATCACATTATTTATTTTAAAATTATAGATATTGTGTATGTGTATTGTGACGGATATATAAAAATGCAAAAATTCAAAAAGAAAACATGAGAAAGAAAATCAAATAATTTTACAAACAGAAAAAGAAAATGTGAATGTTAATGCAAATCCTTCCTTCTTTTAAAGTTCTTTGCATACATGTGAATATACATGCATATTTAAT
This sequence comes from Pedetes capensis, assembly GCA_007922755.1. NCBI lineage: Eukaryota > Metazoa > Chordata > Mammalia > Rodentia > Pedetidae > Pedetes > Pedetes capensis. The sequence continues at coordinate 9,221 of VMDO01032169.1, read as the reverse complement.
AGTGTAATTTCTGCCAAATTGGCACGCATGTGTGCATACCACACAACAGACATGACAACCTAATATTGAATTGTAGGTATTTTTCAATATCTATAAACTTTTTATAGAAAACTGTATTTTAGTGAATATAGCATCTTTTTATTACATTATCTCATATGGATAAAGATTTAATAAATTTCTTTTCTTCTTCTTTTTTTTGTGGTACTTGCAGACTAAGCACAAGGCACTACACATTGCAAGTGCTCTACCACTGAGCTGCACTCCTAACCCTCTTTTTCATTTTTTATCTTGAGACAGGGTCTTGCTAAGCTACATAGGTTGCCTCTGGTCTCAAATTTGTGATCCCCTTGCCTCAGCCTTCCTAGTTACTGGGATTACAGGAGTTAACAACTGCATATGATCAAATTTCTTTATTATCTAAAATTTTGTTAATGTTTCTCATTATTTGTCAAGAATAGATTTTTTTTTTAAAAAGAATATTGTGTTAGTTTTTGTGTTGTTGTGGCAGAGAATCTGACAGAAACAAACTTATGAGGAAAATGATTTACTGAGGCTCATAGTTTACAGAATCTCAGTGCATAATGTCAGGAGGCTGGGGGAGCAACTGGCAGCAAGGTCTATGCTGGCAGACCTCACACCATGGTGGATTATGAGCAGAGAGGTACCAGAACTAGGGGCCCACATAAAATGTCCAAAGGCTTGTACCCAGTGATCCATTTATGTGAAGCTGGGACACCTCCCAAAGTTCCATAGACTACCACAACAACACCCCCATCTTAGGACAAAACATTCAAACATATGAACTTTGGGGGACAGTTTACATTCAAGCCATAACAAATACTGTTATTTTGAAGCACATAGACTTTTAGAAAATTTGATGACAAATTGCAGCATAAATTGCCAGAAAAGTTGTGCTGTTTTATGAACTAATTAAGAAGACTTCTGAGTGTCTGGTTATTGCACCTTTTCTAACATTGAGTAGTATTTTTTAATTTTTGCTTTGAAATTTTATGCTAACATGTAAAAATGATAGCTTATTTTAAATTTGCCTTGTAAGTCATTATTAAGATGGAATATTTCTACTTTTGTGACTTATGATTCATGTCTATTTTCTATCAGAGTTTTAATATTTTTATTTTAGTTATTTTAAAGAAATTTGAATATACGGAGGACATCATGCTTTTGCCATATTTATAACATAGTTTTTACCCTTTTTGGTAAATGTTGGTGGGGTACAGAGTAATACAGCATTTGTTTTTTCCATCATGAAACTATTACATCACTTTTGGTTACACTTTCATCAGCTTATTAGGTTTATGGAAATTTTGATCCTTATGAAGTAAAATTCATATTTGGGTTATATTCCTGTATTTTCCCCATGTAATCATGAAGTTGCCTTGTTTACATTGAGGTTATCCTTTCACCCTTTATTCCCTTATGTTTTTTCTCCTCTTCATTCCACCTTCTGCAATCTTTGCTTCCCTTTGCTAATCCCCTCCCTTTTTCTTTCTACTCTTTATATTTTCCTTTCTTCACTAAGTTTAACTGTGCATTTTTATATATCTACTTATGTATAGATTCTTTTGTTTGACTTTGAGGATTGTTTCAAATTTTTAATATTCAAGCATTTAAAAATTTAGCCTAATTCCTTCACCTTTTAAAAATAAATTTCTACTGCAATTAGAAAATAGGTCTGATAAATACTATTTGACTTTCTTCTACATTTAAATGTTTATTTTGCTGATTTTAAACCCTTATCCATCAGGAGTTCATTTTGGTGTAGGGTGTGAAATAAGATCTAGTTTTTTTTTTTTCAATTAGCAAGTAAATGCTGTTATTTGTAAGTAGTAGTTTTCTTCTGTGTGTAGTTGAAATGTCACAATTGAAACTTATTAAATATTGGTCTTTAGTTGCACTGTTGTGGCTGCTTCGACGTCCTGAATCAATTCAAAAACATTTACTGTTCATGGTCATTTTGACTTTGGGGAAGAGCTAGAGGTTGCTCAGTGCCAGATCTGGTGAATAAGGTGAATGAGGACACACCATAATGTTTTTATTAGACATAAATTGCTGTACCAGAAGTGACACAGAGTGTTGTCATCATGGAGGATGAAACTAAAGACACTGATATAAGAGGACTTGCAGAAGTGCTTCAGAAAGTGGCAAGAATGATGGAAGAAGTGTGTTCAAAGACAGTGTTTTGAGGATTAATGACAATATGCTTTCTACTGTATTTTTTTAAAATTCAAACATTCACTCATTTTTAATCACATTTCATATTAATACATGGCACTCCAATCTTCCCTTATATCAGTTTTAAAGTTATCTTAGTCATTTTTGGATGTCTGATTTTTTTCAGATGAATTTTAGAAATTATCTTATCAATTCTCTTGCTCCTCTACATAAAACAAAGCAAAACGAACAAATAAAATCAACACTAAAGAAGGCCCATAAACAAATAACATTTCTCAGGGTTTATTTAGTACAGTTTGACCAAATGTATAAATGGTTTGGAGGAATTAGTTGACGTCCTGATAATGTTGTCTTCGTATTTAAGACCTGACACCCATCTCTGTCTTTTGTTCCCTCTGCAATGCTGTTTCCACAGACGAAAGGAGAGGTGTGCTTAAAAAGAAAGAAGCTGAGGACATTAGGTATAGGTGGAGGTGAGTGGGTGGAGTGATATTCCCAGGATCTGTCCCTCTTCTGTAGCTCTCAGCCTTGAAAACAAGCACCTGGTTTTGTTAACATGCCTGCAGTGGGGCTGTCCTTCAGCAAAGCTTTAAGTGCAATGTTCTTACAACCTGATATATAAAATCAGAATGCCAGTAGACCAGCTTCTAAAGAGACATAAATGAGAGGAGACAGAACTCTTATGTGTTGTAATCAGAACATTGTCTCCATTTGCCTCTTCCAGGGGGCTTTGTGAGTCTAAAGTCAGAACAGAAGATTTGAGTTATGTGACTTAAATATTGAACAAACTCAAGCTACACCAGTCTTCTACATCCATCCATTCTATGTGTGTACAGCTGTAAAGTGGTAAGAGAAAGGTTTTCAAGTTCTGTATTTTTTATATGGACTATATTTTTGTGTTCTTTTCCTTTATGTATTTGGAAAATATCCTAATTTACAGTTACTTTTCAATCTTTTACTTAAAATCTACTGAGTGTTTGGGTCAAAATAGAATTGTGAAAACTTATCCTTTTCTTCTTTCCTTTCTGCTGCCCCTACTAAAATTATAGTATAAAAATACATAGATCAAAGAAAGAAGCAAACAGGTCCATCTGCTTAAAATATGTTTTATAGAAAGCAGAAAATAAGCCAAAGATCACCTCATAAAGTGGAGAAAGAGGTGGACTAAATACTCATAGGAGTTGGGCTCAGAAGAAAACATTGTTTCTTTCCAAGGAAGTGCCAGGTTTTGAGAGTTGGGAGGTAGAGAGAAGTAAGATGCAGCTTGACAACATTGTCTTGAAGATCAACCTGTAGAATTTTTAAATTGGCCTCCTTCATCCACTACTAGTGTCCAGAGGGGATGCAAAACTGGCATTTTCCCAGAAAATCCTTCTTCAGTGACCAGAGAGATGTCCAGTCTCCGTTTCCTTGCTGCAAGGCTGATTCTGCTGACTCACAGGTTTGTGCTGATGTTAGTCCACCTGCTTCCTCACTGTGAGCACAGGCCACAAAGAGGGAGGGCATTCGAGGACAGCTTGAAGCCTGAAGAATGAAGTGCATCAGGACTGTGAAATATCTGACTTCTCTTTCACACAGTGGGGTTAAAAAATAGTATCAAACATGGCAGATATAAGCAACAAAAGAGTAAGCATTATAATTAGAAATACATAGGTTAAAATAAGAAAAACAAAATAAGTGATTAAAAATAATTGATCCTTGATATTGAGATTGGGAAGAATTGGGTTGATAGGACATCATCTTTTAAAAAAACCCTTCTCCACTTCTTGATTTTTAAAATATGCATATATATTGTTGTTGTTGTTGTTAGATGCCCTCTAGTGAAGTGTGACTCATATTGAGCCCTATGAACAACAGAATGAAACACTCCCCGACCCTATGTCAGGTACACGATCTTTTCTATGTTTAAGCTCATTGTTGCAGTCACTATATCAACCCATCTAGTTGAGGTTCTTTCCATCTTGTAATGTTTTCTTTCAATTTCTTTGTGTTTTAAAGTTTTCATTGTGTAGTTCTTTTGGTTCCTTGGTTAGATTTATTCCTAGGTATTTTATTTTATTTTTTTAGGCTATTGTGAATGACATTGTTGTTATGATTTCTTTCTCATCCTGTGTATTGTTGTTGTCATAGTTGTTGTTAGGTGCTGTAGAGTCAAATCCAGCTCATAGCTACTCTATGTACAAAGCAACAAAACACTCACGGACACTGTGCCATGCCCTACACTATTTTAGTGCTTCTCTGATATTCATAGGTTTTCAATGGCTTATTGTTTCAGGAGTGGGCTGCCAGGTCCTTCTCCCATTTTTGTGGTGCTGGGGATCAAACCCCAGGACCTCCAAGTGTGCACAGTAGCACTCTACCAACTGAGTTAAACCCTTGTTCTACATATACACTATTGGGGACAATAACAATTTAACATATCTAACTTTCAAAACAAATTTATAAATGAAAAAAACCCAGTATGTCAAAAGAAAACATATTTTCACTTACATTTCTCTAATTTTAAAATTTTAGAGATTGAACCACCTTCTATATGAGGAACAGCTAACAAAATATTTGGAACATGGTAGATGCTCAAACAGTGTTAAATGAAGTCATTATCATTGCTAACTTTTTTCTTTTATTCACATACTTTTTAGTTTTTGCTTAAAAGTTTTAGAATTTTAGATCTATATTACTATGGTTTTGTTGTATTTACATCCATGAATAATTTCAGTGAATATAGCTCATCATTTTAAAACCATAATAAAATCCATAACTTCATCATCCCTGTTTAATTTCAAATAACTTTTCCACTGGCTGGTCTATCCTTTTCAGTAATTTTTTCAGAAAGGATATTTGAGTATTCAACTTTTTGAGTACTTACATATCTGAAAGTAGTAACAATAACAATCACACAAATGAAAACTGAATAAATATAGAAATCTTGAATGAATCTATAACTTTTGACCTAAAACCCTACACTGGTTATCTCATTTTCTTCTCATGTTGAGTAAGGGTCAGGTTCAGCTAGTTGGTCCAACTGCTGATGATTGTAGGATTCTATCTCTACACCTAAAATTCAAAACTGAATTTCAGGACATCTATTTTCATTAAATTTTCTAAGTTTTTTGTGAGCACCTTTTGATTTGCCAAAGTGGGGTATAACAAATCTGAAACTGAATATCACCAGCTGTTCATCTTCTCATCTTAGGAGTCCCTGAATACTGCAAGGGCTTTTCGAATACATTTGGGGGGAAAGATTCACTTCCCCCCATATTTCAAATGTAGGAGATATGTTGTACATATATTATATTAGCATGGCTTGTTAATGGGGTATCTTTTCTTTTAGTTACCTACCCATACCAGAAACCAATATATGGAGAATGGCTACGATTTGTAGTTCCATGAACTTTGTTCAAGGTTTGCCAATGAATATGATAACATGTCAGTAAGTGAGAGAGAAACAGGATTCACACGCCGTTCCACAGGAATGTGCCTATTTGAATACTCTATTTTCAGTCTGAGCACCCTTAGTGTTCTTGGTACTTTTTTGAGTATCGTCCTGCCTCTCACTGAGTTAAAAATAAACTCAACAAAAGCAGAAGCAATAACCACTAATTGTCTGCATCCCACATAGTGGGATTCAAAGATGATCAATTAGTTTTGACTGGCAGATATGCTTATCATTGACTTTGATGAATAGTTTTGTAGGGTGCCCCACCTTGAACCTAGGCTAGATTTACCTAAAAGTCTGACGTGTTTTGAAATGTTATATGGGTAGATAAGCTGAGCCTTCCAGGACTTCTTACATGACTTTGCTATTCACAGTGCAGTTTGGGGCCCAGCAGAATTGAAGTCACCTGACAGCTTGCCAGGTTCTCTAATGGTGGACTCGATCAGAAATTCCCCGCTACATTTTGGGAAACAGTAGTCTCAGAGATTTCTACACCAGATGCAACTCAAAGGAAGAATTGAAATAGGCACAGGATATTGTGAGAGGGAACTCTGGCCACCTTCTGGCTCTATTCTCATGAGTTGGATATGATGAGCTTAATAAAACAAGTGGTGGAAATTAAATCTGTGTGGGCTTTGGGTTCAGCAGGCTCTGGTGCATGCAGCTTTGGCAACGGCAAGAGACAGTTCTGGAGCTCCTGGCAATGCTGAGATGCCCTTAACACTGGCTTTGGTGGACTTGCTGGCACTTGCATGGGACATCATTTGCAGAGCTGCCACTCTTGGCTTTGCTGCAACAAGAGGCTTTAACCCAACAAGCTGGAGAGGAAAGAGGAAAAGTACTGTCAGCCTCCTGTTGCCAAGAGAACTAGATTTTGGATCAGTCTCACTTCCTGACAAATAGATTAAATGAAGCCATCAGATGGCTGTCACTTACAAAATTGCTTTCATCCGCACCCGTCTTTATTTCGTCTTTCACATCTATATTCTGAAGGATAACATGTTATAATTTATGTGTATTGATTATTTATCCCCTTGCTCTCCTGTGTCTGTAAGGTCTCTTTTAATACTGGCAACTTCTAATAAACTTTTCAAATACAATGTAATATTTTTCCCTTCTTAAAATAGTGCCTTTGACCCCAATTTCTGTATCAGGTATGCCTCCTTTTTAAAGACAAACTTATCAAAAAGTTGTATACAATCAGTGCTTTCATTTCTGTATCTTCCATCGATTTTATTACCACTAATTTTTAAAACTGTGAAATATCAATGCAGAAAAATTACATAAAACTTGTGTTTAAGTAGCCGGGTGCGGTGGCTCACGCCTGTAATCCCAGTAGCTCGGGAGGCGGAGGCAGGAGGATTGCAAGTTCGAGACCAGAGGCAGTCTGTGTAACTTAGCGAGACCCTGTCTCAAAAAGTAAAAAAATGGACTGGGGGTGCAGCTCAGTGGTCCAGCACTTACAAAACATGCAGGTGCGAGGCCCTAGGTTCAACCCCCAGTACCGGAAAACAACAACAACAACAATAACAACAACAAAAAAAAACAAAAAAACTTGTGTTTAATATAGTTAAAAGGCTAGCACAAATGTAAGCATCTTCCATCTTAAGAAACAGAACAATATATATGGTTGTCAACACTAAATATATATTTAAAAATAACTAGTAAAGAGGATTTAGAATGTTCTCAATACAAAAAAATAATGAATGTCTAAGGTGATGGATATGCCACTTATACTGCTCCGGTCATGTTTTAAATACATATGCCAAAATACCATACTGATCCCCACAAATATGTACAATTACTACATGTTAATAAAAATTACTAAAAATAATAAAATATTTAAAAACAAAAATATTTGAAAAAGATAAAAAACAAAATATAACATTACTACAAACCCAGAAGCCTAAAACATCCCTGGATGTAACTATTTACTTCCTCCTTAGGTACCATTTTCTGTCTTTCATGATAATCATTTTTTATGGTTTTATTGTCTATAAATATGCATAAATATATATGATCAAACATTATAGTTTAATTTTTTTCCTATTTTAAAATTTTATAGCATACAAATCATTCTCTGTATATTTATATCCATGTCTGTATCTCTCTCTGTTTTATATCTCACTTCCTTTACTCAGTATTCTGTCTATGAAGTTTATCCACAATGTGAGTGTAGCTGCAGTTTATTTTCACTGCTGTGTAGTGCCCTACTGCATTAATATACTGAGATCCACTTATCCATTCTACTCTAAAGGGACATTTGGGCTGTTTGCAGTTTGGAATGATTATCAATAATGTTTCTTTCAGCATGCTTACACAAACAGCCTGGCATACATGTGAAGAATTTCTAGAGGGTCTATTCCTAGAAATGGAATTCTTGGTTTATATGTGATATATCTTTAATTTGCTTATTGTTGTTAGGTGCCACAGTGTCGGGTCTGACTCATAGTGACCCTCAAAGGGTTTTCAATGGCTGATTGTTTTCAGGATTGCTTCGGGAGTGGATTGCCATGTCATCCCATTTTTCTGGTGCTGGGGATCAAACTCTGGTCCTCAGAGAGTGCAGAGTAGCACTCTACCAACTAAACTAGATATGACTAATTGTATTTATTCCGTCAGTCGTGTTTAACCTGTTCATTTTCCAGACATTCTCACTAATATTTAATATTGCCAGAATTTTTACCCTCTGTCCAATAAGTGTGATGAATAATGGCAATGACCATGTAATTAATTTTAATTTCCTGGTTATTAATGAAGATGACATAAGTATATGTACTTACGCTGTTTAGAATCCTTTCATATGACTGATTATTCATTTGTCTATTTTAATAATGGACAGCTTATCCTTATTAATTTACCTAAATACTTTAAATATCCTGGATGTTAGCTTTTTCTGTTATATTTGCTACAACTGCCTTCTACCAATCTAGACTTGTTTTTTTAATCATCTTTGTGGTGACTTGATGAACAGAAGTTCTTAATTTTAACACAATTGAAATTTTAATGCAATTGAAAGTATCAATATTTTCTTTCAGAGGTAGTACTTTTGTGTCTTGTTTAAGAAATTGTGCTTTTTGGGCCAGCCATGGTAGTACACATCTGTAATCCCAGCACTCAGGAAGCTGAGGCAGGAGTATTGGGAGTTCAAGGCCAGGCTTGGCTACATATAGACATCCTGTCTCAAAAAACCTAAATAAATAAATATATTTTTAAAAGACTCTATTGTCTAAGATCTACTTATTGTAGTATCTGTCATTTCTAACTTATCTGCAATGCCATTTGTCATGTATCAAGCATCCATTATGGATAAGTCTTTTTCTCTGCTCTTTAGTCAATTGCTCTACTTGTCTATCTATATATTTAGTATACTTGTTTATCGATATATATTATACTTAGTATAATTAATATATACTTAATACATAATAATACTTAATATATAATATTACTTATTAAGTATATATATACTCAATAATACTTACTATATAATATACTTAATATATAGTAAAGGAAATTTTCCCATCCCATTTTTCTTCTTTGAGACTATCTTGTCTATCCTTGCCTAATTTACATTTCTAGGTAAATTTTAGAA
>VMDO01032168.1:0-19278 GCA_007922755.1 Pedetes capensis | reverse complement strand
ATCTTTTATCCATTTTGAGTTAACTCTCGTGTATATTGAGAGATGCGGATCCACTTTCATTTTTCTGCATGTGGATGACCATGTTTCCCAGCACCATTTGTTGAACAGGCTGTCCTTTTTCCAGTTTACTTGCTTTGCTCCTTTGTCAAAAATAAGGTGGCTATAGGTGTGTTGAGGTATATCTGGGTCTTCTATTCTGCTCCAGATGTCCTTTTTTATTTTTTATTTTGAGAAAGGGTCTTGCTTAGTTACTCAGGCTGCCTCTGGTCTCAAATTTAAGATCCTCCTGCCTCTGCCCCATGAATTGCTGGGATTAGAGGTATGTACCACCATGCCCAGCTGATTTTTTAAATCTTATTCAGAAAAATTTTCCTTGAGATTATAAGCATTATTATGTAGAATGAAATATGAAACAAACAGCCTAGAAAGTCTTTTTATTCATGTTAGTAATGCATTCTAAATATAACTGTTTCTAGCTCAAGGTGAATTTCTTAACCTTGGAATCCTCTCCTACAGAATTAATATCTCAACTCTGAGTTTCTCTATATTGATGGAAAAACTTATTTACCTGATATCTGATCTAAATTTGAGTTTCTATATTAGACAATATATAATAATCTTTTCATCTAGTTAGCTTCTAAGTCTTAATGTTGAATCCATGGTACATGGATTATATCCTCCATTTGTTTCATGGAATTCCATATGACATCCCCAATAGTGTGATTGTTAATTGTTGTTGTTAGGTACTGTTGAGTTGGTGTCTAACTCATAGTGACCTATGTATAACAGGTGAAACACTAGTGTCAGTGCTTCTCTGCTATTCATAGGGTTTTCAATGATAGATTGTTTTTTGAGAGTAGGCTGCTGGGTCCTTCTCCCAAGCTTACAGCACCTGGTGTTCCAAGACAGTCTCCCATCCAAGTACTAACCAAGTCCAACCCTGCTTAGTTTCTAAGATCTGACAGGTTCAGATGCCACAGTGGTATGGCTGCAGGCATGTTGTTGTTAATAAGGACCATAAAATAACATTACAAGAACTGTTGGATTTTAACATTCCAGGCTATACCAGGCTTCTCGATCTTGGCCCTACTGACATTTTGGGCCAAAAATTCTTTGCTGGGGGATGCCCTGTGCATGTAGGATGCCTAGTAATATCCCTACCTACTATCCTTGCCCCTACCTACTAGATGCCAGTATCATTACTGGTTGTGACAAGAGAAACTATTTCCAGATGCTGCCAAATATACTTTGGACAGAAAAACTACACACAGAGGATTACAGATCTATACCGTATTTATACCACTACTCAGTGCCTTAATTACATGCAGTGGCATCACAAAAATCTAAGTAAAATAATGTCACCTTTTCCCTGCTCTTCCATCTAATCAGGCTTCTCGATTGTTCTCCAGTCACTTTTCACCAACTTTTTGACTTCCTTCCTTCTTTCCTAAATCTGTAAATTCCATCTCATACTTCCCTTTACACTTATCTTGTAAGTTCCAACCAAAATAAGATTTGCTTAAGTTGGGAATAAGTTATTTTCTTTACTACCTTTCTTTTTTAACTTTTCTTTCTTTCCTCTTTTTTTGCACAAACTCTGGTGAGAAGCAGGACTTGACCATTCTCTTTCTGATGTTTATATAGTCACAGAATGAATTTCTTCCTTAATTTTATGCCCATCTCTTCCATTTTCCTTACTCAGGATGTGAGCGGATTTCCTTGGTAGGTAACATTTTTGGAAAATGTAATGAATGGAAGAGATCGCCTTCATTGAGCTTTACTGTCTGGTCAGTGGTCCCTCTCCTCTTTCATCTTCATCATGACAGATAAATAACTGCCAGGTCTACAACTGTTCCAGAAATGTTTGTCCCACACACAAGCTGTCTCTTAAGGGGGGACAAGAAAGCCTACATGTTTCAGGAGATGTGTATTGAAATGTTATGTGACCATAGGTTCCTCACCTAGCTTGTGTGAGTATATACTCCAGAAAAGTCAACTCAATCAGTCCAGGCAGATTCTAGTCTCTGGTAGATTACAGGTTCCTTGAAGACAAGGCCTGTATCCCCCACAATACCATATTCACATTTGATAAAGATGCATTAGGAAAATACATACATGAACTAGGAAAAAACCCATTTGTGACCAATCCACCCAGCTCATCAGTTATCCCAGCAGCTGAAACCACATTTGTGAATGTTTGTGATTTTTATATTTGTTTCTGTTCAGGTCGCCCTTCAGCACCCTGGACTGGACAGATCATTGTCACTGAAGAGGAACCTACAGGTAAAAACTCTCATTCCCCCAGATATGATAGCTTAAATTTTACTATGCAGTTTAACTTTTGTTGTAGAGGATTCAGTGTATATGATTTATAATACTTTGGAAAGTACATTCTACAAAAGAATGTGATATGTGAAATAACTCATTTTGGTTTATTTATCCATTCATTGTTAAAAGCTTCTCTGAGCATTCTTAAGTGTTTGTCTGCAGCTATAGCACTGTGGCTTCCGATCAGTCAGATCTCAGAAGCTAAGCAGGGTTGGGCCTGGTTAGTACTTGCATGGGAGACCACCTGGGAACAGCAGATACTGTACGCTTGGAAGAAGGACCTGGCAACCCACTCCCAAAAATCAATCCACCGTTGAAAACCCTATGGACAGCAGAGAAGCACTGACAATAGTGTTTTGCCTGTTGGACCTAGGGTCGTTATGAGTCGGATACCAACTCGACAGCACCTAACAACAAGAACAAGAGTTTGTCTGGGTATATACACTTTTTTTTTTTTTTTCCAGTACTAGGGGTTGAGCCCAGGGCCTCACACCTGCATGCTTTGCAAGTGCTGGACCACTAGGCTGCACCCCCAGCTCAGTTTTTTTTTTTTACTTTTTGAGACAGGGTCTCACTAAGTTACACAGATGGCCCCTGGTCTCAAACTTGCAATCCTCCTGCCTCCACCTCCTGAGCTGCTGGTATTATAGGCGTGTGCCACCGTGCCCAGCTTGGGTATATATACTTTCAGTTCTCTAAATACTTCAGAGTTGAATGTATGGGATATATGACAAGTGTATGTTTAATTTTCAAAGAAATTGCCAATTGTTTTCCAAAATGATTGTACCATTTTACATTCCCACCCACACCATGTGAGAGTTCCAGTTGCTTTACTTTGTCACTAGTACTTGATATGATCAGTCTTTTTAATTTTAGCTATTCTGTTGTTGGTGTTGTTAGGTGCCTTCAAGCTGGGTCCAACTTATAGCAACCCTTATAGGGTTTTCAATGGCTGATTGTTTTGGGAGTGGATTGCCACACCCTTTTCCTGTTTTGGGGGTGCTGGGGATTGAACCCAGGGCCTCAGAGAGCACAGCATGGTACTCTACCAACTGAGACAAAACCCAACCCTTAGCTATTCCAGTGGGTTCATAGTGCTATTTGTTTGTGGTTTTGATTTGCATTTCCCTAATAATACCAAATATCTTTTCATGTGCTTATTTGCCAATTTTGTGTCATTTGACAGTCTCATCAAATCTGAATATTTTTCCTACTTTTTTTCTGGAAATGTTATAGCATTGGCCCTTACATTTCAATTAATGACTTACTTCAAATTAACTTTTTCTAGATTATATGAAGGATTTCAGTTATTGTTATTATTATTACTTGCATGTGGCTATCCAATTATTTTGTTAGTATCTGTTGAGACTTTTATCCACTATATTTGCCTTGGTACCGTTGTCAAAATCACTTGGCTACATATCCAGGGACCCATTTCTAGAATTTCTATTGGTCAGTTTTATTTTCTTTACATCAATACCATACTGTCTTCACTACTATAGCTTTTATAAGTTTTCATTTGTTATTGTTGTTAGGTGCCATTGAGTCAGGTCCAACACACAGCAACCCTATATACAACAGAACAAAACACTCCCCAATATTGTGCCATGTTCAGCACTATTGTCAGTGCTTCTCAGCTATTTATAGGGTCTTCAATGGGGATTGTTTCAGGAGTGGGTTGCCAGGTTCCTCTCCCTAGCCTTCAGCACCTAGTATTCCCAGGAGGTCTCCCATCCAAGGACTAACCAGACTGACGCTGCTTAGTTTCCAAGATCAGGCAGGAGCAGATTCTAGGGTGCTATGATTGCAGACATATAAGCTTTTATAAGCTTATATATAAATATGTGGGCTGATATGTATGTGTATGTGTATGTGTACACATACATGTATGTGTATGCTTTATAGTCTTAAAATCAGGAAGTATAAGTTCTTTAATCATGTTTTCCAAAGTTGTTTAGAATGTTCTATTTGTGTTTCCATATAAAGTTTTAAATCAGCTTATCAGTTTCTACAAAACAGTGTTGAGATTTTAGTTGAGATTCTGCTGAATCTAAGTTGACATTTTAACAACATTAAGTCCTCAGTTTGTGAACAAAGCGTATGTCACATTTTATTTAGGTTTTCTTTAATTTATTTCAGTTGAGTGCTTTTATTGTGCATGTGCTACACATTTTTTTTCAGATTTATATATAAGTATTTCACACTTCTGACAATATTTTACATTGTATTACCAAGGTTCCAGTGGAGCTGGCTTTATGGTTGAAGTTATGGTAAAGCTGGTCTTACCAGGAAGGGAGTGAGAGTCTGGAAATACATAGAGGTCAAGGTGAAGCAAATGACTAAAGGCTGGAAGGTTAGGATGGAAATATAAACTCCACAGGAAACAAAAAGACACAGCAAAGGGGTCCAGAGAATTTGCTGGAAGTGCCAGCACCAATAAAGAAATAATGAACATTTACTTCATCTAGGAAGCTTTGTATGTTTTCCTACTAAGAACTAAATTGTGAGATGGAGCCAGAGAGTACTGCATTATTCCCTCACATCAGATAAACATTGCCATAGAAATGACCCCACCACCTGACACTCTTCAGATCTGAGTGTGCCATTCACATCCTCAGCACAGGAGCACATACTGTTCCTTGCTGTTCAGCTTCTCTTTCCATCAGCTCAACTGTGAATGACTGAAGGACAAGAAGAGTGCCCCTGATTCCTTATCTGTGTGTGCTAAATCCTCAAAGGTATTAGAATAGTGAATAATGAATGCTATCTTAGGGACAGGTCTGGAGACACTGTACCTCCTTTTTGTTGTTATTATATTGTTATAATTGTTTGATTTCATTGTTTATTTTAGCATTTTAATTATACATATTGATGGGATATAGAATGATAATTCAGCTTGTATATACACTGTACAATTATCAAATCAGGATTGTTGACACTTCCATCCCTTAAACATTTGACAAAGAAAAGGAAATAAAAGAAAAAGGCATTGTACCTTTTATACTGTGGAGCCACCATCAAGTTTTCCTCCAGCAGGAAAGAAGCATCCTGTGGCTTCCTGAGTCTCCTGGACTCCCTGGGATGTACACTGCTCATTTTTCCTTGTTTTTCAGAGGGTATTGTTCCTGGGCCCCCCACCGACCTCTCCGTCACGGAGGCCACACGGAGCTATGTAGTGCTGAGCTGGAAGCCCCCTGGCCAGCGTGGCCATGAAGGCATTATGTACTTTGTGGAAAAGGTAAGGCTCCAGAATCAACAGTGCCTCATGTCACTTCCTAAAGATTTCTTTTTAAACGTAGAGGTTAAATTTTCTGATCACAGTGGATTGAAGGAGGAAGGGAAGGGAGACTATCCTAAGATCTTAATCCTAATCCTTATAAACTGTGAACTCTCTCTGTAGAAAAATGCATATTGTATGGAAATTTGCCTGAAAGTTCAGGAGGCTCAAGGATCCACAGACCTCAAATCATTACCCTTTTAAAAAGAGAACTCTTCCACAAACTGTAGGTTGCCTATATGGTGGTATTTTCTGGAGATTTTCCCTGTCTCCTTTACTGTAATCATGGCCGTTGTCTCTATACTACTCATCCAGCTGAAGTAGAGGATGTACATCAGGGAGGTAGATGGGTGAGGGAAATAGAGAAGTTCCGCTGCTTTCACACAGCAGAGAGAGCAGAAGACCGCAGGCCCTAACATGCCAATGTTCCTTGTGCTATTTTACAAACAGGGAGTAAAGGAGGTCAGGGGTGACAAAAACATACAATATTGGCTAGTTCTTTCCCCTTGATTTATTACAAGTAGTTTGGGTGTCAGAATATTAGAGAGGATGACATACAGTGAAGGCCTAAAATGAGTGGGATGGATGAGGATGATATGTGTCAATCATGCACCCATAATCCAGGGGAGTTCTGATGAGCCTTTACACCCAGGAGATACAAAACAGCCAAGACTGGCCAGGACCTTACTGGGGAAACTGATCCAGCTGTCAATGCAGAAGCACAGGAGAGCCTGCAGGCAATGCCGGTCAGAGGCGTGCACAGTATTGTGGCTCCTAGAAAAGGGTGTTTAAAGGTAATTTGTTTAAAATGAGATTAAAAGCCCATTTGTTAAGAAAGTTTTGATTGGAGTATAAGGGCTGGAGATGTAGCTCAATGATAGAACACTTGCCAAGCATTTGTGAAGCCTTGGTTCAATTTTGTCTAATATGTAAGAAACATTTACACTTTTATTGGTAGTGATGCATTGTTTTTTGAATAGCAAATGAAACCAGTGTTTGTACTTTTAAGTTTTTTTTTTATAAATTTGTATGATGGCATGAAAACTTATGCAGATTTTACTGTGATAGAAAGGGTCTTTTTCCACAAAAATATGGAATGCAAGTTAATTTTCCTCTTTTATCTTGACAGAAATCTACTAGGTCACCTTCCCTCACAATTATTACAAGAGAATACATTTCTTAGGCATAAAGGCATACACAGACAGCTGCAAATTAATAGCAACATAAAAACAATATGTAAATATATGTATGACTTTTTTGTCCCCTAAATTGGTGGCTCTTTAGAAAATTATACTAGAAACTAAAAATGCTAAGGTCTATAATTTCCCTTTATTAATTACTTTTCTTTGCTTTTTGTTGTTGTTAGGTGCTGTCGGGTTGAGTCTGACTCGTAGTGACTCTATTACAGATTGAAACACTTCCTGATTCTGTGCCAGGCACATAATCTTATTTATGTTTAAGCCCATGATGGCAGACACTGTGTCAATCCATCTAGTGGAGGGTTTGCCTTTTTTTGCTGACCTGCCACTCTCCCAAATGTCTTTCTCCAGAGATTGGTCTCTCCTGACTACATGTCCGAAATACGTAAGACCCAGTCTAGCAAGCGCTCTGGTTGTACTTCTTCTAGGACAGATTTGTTGGTTCTTTTGGCAGTCCATGATATATTCAATAGACATCTCCAGCACTATAATTCAAAAGTGTCAATTACTTTCCTGTCTCCCTTGTTTCTTTGCTAGGGAATTTAATTCATGTCTCTGAGCTGCATGACTCACTTCTTTCTTACCCTTAGCAAACTGGCCACAGTAAATATCTCATCTTTCCACATGCAACATTGGCATCTTCCAAAAGAGACTGGTTTTATGAAACTAATATTGAAAATTATACTTTAGAATATTTTATAGATATTAGCTTCATAAAAGATAGTGTAAGGAGCATCCTAAGCTTTCTTTTTTTTTTTTTTTTTAATACAAAGCAAGAATAGAGTGATAGTTAAATCCTTACTTCCTGGTGTGTTTAACACATACTCCCACTGTATCTCTTTGTAATGATCCACAGGAAGAGGTTCTGAATTGCCTCTGTGACAGTAATTACCATCTTCCCTATAATAATAGTACATAACAACCCAGTTGTGAGGCATTTTCTCAGGATGAGTCAACATTGGCTTCTGCTGAACATTTCCTCTGGTCATACCAACTTTAGCTTCTCCATGAAAGTCTGCAACTTCCCCGGACCAAACTGTATATAATCTGTGATTACAATTTTAAATACACTTCTCCCAGCCCACTCATCTGGATGGACTAGAAGAGAACATTTAGGAGCACACCGTTGAGCAGAGAGGCGGCAAGGGGCATGGTCCATTCTTACAGAACACCCAGGATGCTGAGGCACTGGGGGTGCAGAACCCATCCAGAGACCTGGGTGCATGTGCAGATCTCTCTAGATGTCAACCCACTCTGAGACGAGTCTAAAATTATTTCTGGTGAACCACTTCCAGTGTATTGACCTTTTTAAGGGGCAATGGTTCACATGCTGCATCTCCATTCCCCAGAACGTGCAGTGCTGCCTTTTGGGTTACCCCTGTGCTTGCACTTTATGCAACTTTGCACCTGACATTTACATGCCCACAAAGCATGAACCTGCCCATCATATCTGAAGGCTTATAACCAACCACTTACACCATGTGTGTGATCCCTAAAATTGGTGAAATTGAGGGGGTGATTAGCAAGGGAACCACGTGAATCCATTTTTGCATGCCAAGTCTCCCTATCTTTTGTTCTTTTTGTTGTTGTTATTAGGTGCCATCAAGTTGGGTCCGACTCATAGCAACCCTATGTACAGCAGAAGGAAACACTCCCTGATTCTGTGCCAGGCACAAGATCTTATTTATGTTTAAGCCCATTGTTGCAGACACTGTGTCAATCCATCTAGTGGAAACTTTTCCTTTTTTTTTTTTTTTTTCATTGACCTGCCACTCTCCTAAACATGATGAGTTCTTTATAGTGCCCCGCTTTTCCCCCAGGTATCTGATGTCTTGAGTTCTTTCCCTGGTTCCCCTGTCAAAAATCTGGCCAGACACAAGAACTGTATCACTTGCCTCTGTTTCTATCAGTAGAAATGAAAATAGCTCATGTTTACCGTAGTCTAGGCACTATGCTACATATGTAAACCCACTCAATTCTTAAAGTAACCCTATGAGGTTCATACTTTTACTTTCACCATGTCTATTTTGTAGATGAAAAAGTTGAGATATTGATGGAGTATATAATTTACCCAAGGTCACACAGCAGATACAAGAGAACCAGGATGTGAGCCTGGGCAGTCTGGTTTAGATCCAATAATCCAGTTGCAGACTGAACATCACTAATCTGAAAATCCAAAATCATGAACCAACATGACACTTAGTATGTTTTGGATTTCAGATTTTCAGATTGGGAATGCTTAACCAGCCTATGAAAATTTTCCAAAATCAAAAAAAATTCCAAAATCTGAAATACTTCTGGTGTGAAGCATTTCGGAAAAGGAATACTCAACCCACATTATACTGGGTTGCTTTTCAATCTTCTCAAGTCTAAATCTTCCCCTCTTGACCACTTGAATAGCATAATTGAGAGTGTTAAAGTCATAAGGGCTTATAAAGTTCTTAGAACAGTACAAGGCAGCTCTTATTATTGGTGTTATTTTTATTTGGTTTGGGTTTTTTGTTGTTTGTGATTTTTTATTTTGGTTTGTTTTAGGGTTTTTTGTTTGTTTGCTTTGATTTGGGGGGGCAGGATTTCATTGTGTAGCCTAGGATGGCCTGCAACTTATTATGGAGACCACACTGGCCTTGAACTCACATTGATCCTCCTGCCTCTGCCTCCAGAGTGCAGGAATTATGGGTGTTGGCATGCGCCAACACGCCTGGCTAGCAGCTATTACTTTTGTTTTGAAAATGTAAGTGAATGGTAACTGTTATGTATTCCCTCAGGAGGAGAAATATGTCAAAGCTGTAAAGTAAAAGATTAAAAGTTTAAGAGAATTTCTCAGTAGGCAGCAGATCCCACACACAAATGACACATCATCATAAAAATCATTGGAGAGGACTTTGCAGGCTACCTTTTTAAATTGGCCCATTTAGCAGATAATGAAACTGAGACCAAGAACACTCATATAACTTTCCAAGGTCATGCAGCTCATTGTTAACATGGCTGGGACTAACCCCTAAGTCCTTGGTTCCCTTCCACCGTGCCATGCCTCCCCCACCAAGCTGATGTGGATTATGCCAACTGATATACTAGTAACTTTGTATCCCTCAGTGAATCATCTTTGACAGCTCCCTAGTCTGTCACAAAATTTGGATTTCTGGAAACATTTTTTGAAAACATCAGCAAAATAAGGTGAGAGTATCCAACTTTTGCTTCTGCTGACCTTGAGCAGAGTTGGAAGCTAGAATAGGAGAGAGCAAAGATCACTGAACTAGCTTCTGACAGCTTCCTCGGTGTGTCCCTGTACCAAAGCTCAAATGTCACTACATCCTTCACTCACGGGGTTCCAAGTTACTCTAGATCATTTTAAATTAAACATTTATGATTGATTCTAAAATTCAGGGAAGGAACAAAAAGAACATCTTTTTGTATTTCACTGACTTTATTCAGTCATTCATTCGGGGGAAAAAATAGTTGATTACTTCATGCCAGATACAATTCTAGGCTCTGCGGAAGAGCAGAAAATAAGACAGCTCCCCACACTCAGGCAATGTACTCTTCAGTGGAGGGAAGAACACATAAACTATTTAATTTTAAATAGTGATAAATGTTTTAAAGGAAAATAAAATGGGTAAGCAGTAGAGAGTGATGAGACAAGAGCCCAGAACTCTTCTAAATTGGTTATGGGGAATGTGATCAAAAAGCCTTTCCAAGGAGGTGGTGTCTGAATGCAGACCTGAATGATGGTATGAGATGGAAATAATACTCAATTTAAAAAATATTTGTTATAGCAAGGTCATGAAAATCTAAATACTGAACACAGCATATTAAATTTAACTATCTACTCTAGGAATTAGAAAAATAATCGATCTCAAGCTACCCTCAGAATAAAGACTTCTATCAGTAGATAGATGATCATATTTATATATAAAAGAAGTATTAAAGTAACCCATGTGTCAAACAGTACAAAGCCATGTTTGAGGCAGAGAATCCTGTGGACTTCAGGCACCTCAATCCTCCTTCCTCCACATCTCTTCTCAAGTCCACCTGTTTCAACAGGTGACAGCTAATTGGCAGATAAATAAAACTTGGAGATGCCTGGGCTGGAGTCCCCCTTTGCACTATTGGGGCTTTCAGTGGGTGTCATTGTTCTTGCTGTAGTGTGATGCGGGAACAGAAAACTGGCAGCGCGTGAACACAGAGCTCCCCGTGAAGTCTCCTCGCTTTGCTCTGTTCGATTTGGCTGAAGGGAAATCCTACCGCTTCCGTGTCCGCTGTTCTAACTCTGCAGGAGTTGGTGAACCCTCAGAGGCAACAGAAGTGACTGTAGTAGGGGACAAACTTGGTAAGTATCGGGTCAGGTTGAGCAACTGTGAACTTGGCATCAAGAGAAAATCCCATTGCAAGAATCAAATCAAATGGCTACGGATGTAGCTCAGGGGTAGATACTTTGCCTAGCACATACAAGGCCCTGGATTGGATCCCCAGCAATGCAAACAAACAAACAAGACAAACAAAAAAGCCAAATTAGCATATATCTTCAGGAGTGAACATGGTAATGTCCTTCTCTCATCGTACAAATTTAGTTTAATTGATGGCTCTGTGGTTGGCATATATAGTAAACAAAAATTCATCATTTTTGCTTATAAAAAGTAAACTTTCCCAGGAGTTTCAAGAGCTAATGTGTTTTTTCTGAAGTTCATAGATACTTAGTTTATTGTTATGCTCTCCAAATAACATTCTTAAAATTCTCTGCTTTAATAAGTGCTTTGTAACATAAAGCAACTATACGTGTGGGGTTTTGGTGGTTGTTTTGTTTTTGTTTTGAGACAGGGTCTCACTGTGTATCCCACGCTACCCTGAACCTTGCTCTGTTGCCCAGGCTGGCCTCGAACTCTAGATCCTCCTGCCTCAGCCTCCCACAAGCTAGGATTATAGGCGTGTGCCACAGTACTCACACATACTAGGCAAGTGTTCTATCCCTGAGCTACATTTCCCAGCCCTGAGCAGTTGTGTTACATATTTATTTCTGTTAATTTTCTATGCTCGCATGTATATGCCTATGTGATAAGAATGAAGTTTTTGAAACCACCCTGAGTTTGATCACCATTTTCTTCTTTACTCAGACATCCCCAGTGCCCCTGGCAAAATCATCCCGAGTAGAAATACAGACACCTCGGTGGTGGTTTCTTGGGAGGAGTCCAAAGATGCCAAGGAGCTGGTTGGGTACTACATCGAGTCAAGCGTTGTTGGCTCTGGCAAGTGGGAGCCCTGCAACAACAACCCGGTGAAGGGCCCACGGTAACCGAGCTGGGTGCTCCAGAGCCACCACGGGCCACGCAGCAGCACAAGTATCCAATGGGGGGAGGCTCTAAAAAATAATTTACTTTAAGTATCCAAATGAATTTAAAATTGGACAGGTCTAATGTAATTCCTTTGAAAATATTTTTTAAAAAGTGATGTGAAACACTTAGAAACACATACGGCCAGCTATTCTAAGAGTTCATTTTGTAGTTCTTTTCTGATTCTTTTCCTTTTCTCTATCTCTTCTATTCTTACTGCTCTGTGCTATGATTGATTGATTGATTGATTGATTGATTGATTTTTGCACTACTTAGGGGTTGAACACAGAACCTTGTACATACTTTGTAAGTGCTCTACCATTGGGATGCACCCCCAGCCTATTTAGTTTTTGTTTGTTTGTTTGTTTGTTTTTTGGTTTTTTGTTTGTTTGTTTTGTTTTTTGTTTTTTGAGACAGGGTCTTGCTAAGTTGCACAGGCTGCTTTTGGCCTCGAACTCATAATCCTCCTGCCTCAGCCTTTCGAGTTGCTGGGAGTACAGGCATACACCACTGCACCCAGCCTTCCATGCTAGTCTTTAATATGCAATGTGATACTAGATTCCAAGGATCTACCAAACATAAATATCATGGAATTTTAAATGAAGACAAAATACAAACATTTTATAAATCCTGAACATCAACATGATTAAACCCAGCCCTAAGCAGACATGAAACACACCACACAAGGACATTCTGAATTCTTGCCCACCTCTTTGAATTTGTTTTCAGTGTGGGAAGGTGTTTTTTTGTCTTTTTTTTTTTGTTGTTGTTGTTGTTGTTTTTGCTTTCAACTATTCTTTCAACCAGCTTTGCAAACTGATGGTGAACTCTGTACCCATATTCTGAGCCACCTTTGATGGAGGACCAGTCTGAGAGGGAGATACCCCAGAAATGTCAGACAGGCTTATTAGGCAGCTTGTGGCTTGGGTCCCTTCTTAGGCCAAGGATCCCCACTGGATGAATTGGTTCTTTGTCAGAACATGAGAGAACAGAGATTGACTGATTAAAGGGAGAAGGCAATATGTTCTGTAAGAGATTCATTTCTGACAATGAAATGTCTGTTTGTGCATTTAATTTTTACTCTGAGCTCTCCAGCATTTTCCTGCAGCTATTTAGAAGCATCTACAGTTGCAGGCAGTCTGCCTTTCCACAATCCGGCAGGAGCTGGCAAAGGGCAGGCAGCATGGTTTAGTCATCTTCATATCTGCAATAGCTAGCTCAATGTTTTGAACTCTAAAGTGCTCAATTCATATTCACAGATCTGAGCTGACCCTAAGGACTAAAAGATATGACTTCCTTTATTAGATATTTGAATAGGCTAATAGTAATAGAATCATTAGCAGACTTGTTATTTCCTCAGGCTATAGTCCTCAGGATGGCTTTCAATGTTACAGTGATTCATAAAACCGCTATTTATAGCTATAGTAGCTATTAAAGAGTGAGGTTATTTTTTGTGTGGAACCGCCCGACTATAGATTCACACCCCATTGTTGGAGACGTATCTAAATGGTAATTCTGGAAAACATTTTCATTTTATTTTTAGATACCAGTATAATCTTTCAAGTAATTATACCTCCCTAGCATGGAGGAAGACAGCAATTAGATGTCTATGACAAGGAGCTACTAGTGCCTTACAGTCATAATTACATATCTGAAATAGCCATTAATTATTATCATTAATGCCACTTATTATTATCACCAGTATACTGATAAGCATTCAGGGGAAAACCAGGACTCCCTCATTTTTTGACAGAGTACATTTTAAAAATTGTCTCAATTGCCTTCTTGTCTAACATACATATGCTACTTGAACCTCTCTATATCTTTTTCTTCCTTTTGAAAAATGAATCTTTTTAATAAAGCCATATCATTTAGTGAAGCTAACAATCCTCTTCCCTAATTTTCCTCCTAGGAAAGTCTTTTGAAACTTTCTTTCCTTTTTAGATTTACTTGTCATGGATTGGTGACTGGTCAGAGTTATATTTTCCGGGTCAGAGCAGTTAATGCAGCTGGACTTAGTGAATATTCCCAGGATTCAGAAGCTATCGAAGTGAAAGCTGCTATTGGTAAGTTCATCATACATAATTTGATTGGAGAAAAATGAATTTATCTAAATTAGAATCATCTCCAGAAATGGGTTAAAGCTTCTCATGTTGTTCCAGGATCCTATCCTTAAATGATCATTTTTTCTGACTTTAGGTGACATTTAACCTTCTGTACCTGTCATTTTAGATCTTCATCACTTATCCAGAGTCTATACATCTGTGTAGTGTTTTCATCTTCACAATTCCAAGTATCCTCAGATATTCCCCATTGTGTGAAATGCCATTCTAACTTCGTGCTCATACTGGGACATGGAGGGCCATCCTGGTTCCACAAAGTGGTATATCACCCATAACTCAGATCATCTTAGACCTAAAGCCATTCCATCTACAACAGAACTTGGCTTGTTTTTACTAACAGCACGTTACCATGCTTCTTATAAACCCCTCAAAAATTCATGTAAGGCTTATATGGTTGCTTGATTGTATATTTCATCTCTGTCTGCAAAGTAACCAACAGAATAAAACTAGTAATAAAGTAATTATATGTAAGCATGTAATATACCTCCCAATCTTGAATAAAGAAGAGAAGGGACCAAGGTAGATCAGAACAACAAAAGTAAAATATGTGACATGCTACCATATTAAAAAGAAAAATTGGGCTGGGTGTGTAGCTCAGAGGTAGTGCCCACACTTAGCATGTGTGAGGCCCCAGGTTCAATCCTCAGCACCACCACCATCAAAAAAAAAAAAAAAAAAAAAGATTGCTTAATGTCAGTTATCTTCAGGTAGCATCCCATATTACTTTCTAACATTCTTTATAATATAGACAATAGTGGACATGCTTCTTTGAGGTTGGGAGGTACAGATCATTACTATTATACTAATAGACATAATTCTGTTATCAAATCAAGATCTTCAATGTTATGTTTCTTGTGCACTTTATGGTCCTTTTTTTTTTCTATTCTGTTGAGTAATAGAGTATAACTGTCAAGAAATGTCTGTGATTTGCTGTTTCTTATATGAACTAAAAACCCTTTGGGTTCTATAAATAGAAATGGTTCCTGTTCTGTGGGGATTTTTTTGGTTGCTGTTGTTGTTCTCATTTCTTCTTTTTCCAGAATATGGAGAAGTTGCAATGTTCCCTGGTGTAAATTATGTGAAACATATGCTTTCCCTGTTCTTGTAAATCCAAGTGATTTTCTTTAAACCAAGATTGTTTTGGCTCGTCCCACAGTCCTAATGTTTTCATGTCTGTTCTGTTACCTAAGAGCAATGCATCCTGGGTCCCGCCTCACTGCATTTCTGTTGTCTGGCGATTATAGGGGGAGGAGTGTCTCCAGACGTGTGCCTTCCACTGAGTGATGCTGCTGGTGGACTAACAGACTCCAGGGGGGCTGTGCATGGAGCCTCCCCGCCAACCTTTCAGAAAGATGCTTTGCTCAGTAGCAAACCTAACAAACCACCACCCAGTACCCCTCCCAGCCTGGGCCAAACAGAAGTAAGTAAAGTAAGTGAAACAGTTCAGGAAGAGCTCACCCCGTCACCACAGAAGGCAGTTCCCCAGGGCCAGAGTAAGTCTGAACCCCCGAAAAAGAAGAAGGACCTAGTAGGTGAGAAGTCAAAGTCAAGCTGTTCCATCTGTCTCCATCATGTCCTCACCACTCATTGTCCGGATCACATTCCTCATCTGTGTTCCCTGTCCTCAGTGTTGATTCTGAATTTTATGTTTGCAGCTAGCCATTTGAAATGCTGATGTCTAATGAGTTGTAGACATGATTAGATAAGGGTTCAGCATTTACACATTATCCCTTGGGCCTAGCAATGATTGAATGTTTAGAGGAATTGGGTTTTAGAGACTTTTTTTTATTTGTCAGGAAGACACACCCATACCCTATTTTGCTAAGAGATTTAGACATGAGGACTTGATCATCACAGCTGGTATGAGACCCTTTGAAATGCTTGAGTTCAGCATATGTAGAGTAAAAATATTCTACTAACAAGTGGCATTGTACTGGGATCATAGTCATTAATTTCCATTGCTCATCTTTAGGTTTTCAAGTGATCATTCACATTTAATTCAAATCCCTATCTTTCTGAGCTGCAATGAAAAGTTTGTTGTTGGTGGTGGTGGTGTTAGGTGTTGTCGAGCCGGGTCAGATTTATAGCGACCCTCATAGGGTTTTCCATGGCTGATTGTCTTGGGATTGCCTCAGGAGTGGGTTGCCTCAGGAGTGGATTGCCACATCCTTCTCCCATTTTTGCGGTGCTGGGAATCAACCCGTGACCTCAGAGACTGCAGAGCAGCACTCTACGAACTGAGCTAAATCCCAGACCCGTGAGATGTTTAGCAGGGTATTATAATCACACAGTACTATATTCGATAGTGTACAAGCCATACTCCTAGAAGTGATTTACTGGTGTGGTATGTGAGATTATCAGTAAGCTAAGAATGATCTGATTCGGAATTTGATGCTTATGGCTGGCATATTCTAGGAGATAATATTTTTTCTTATCAAATAAAAGTGCTGATAAATTTTAAATGCCTCTGGCAGGGCTTCAAACCTATGAAAAATTGGATTCAGATATGAGTGTGGATTCAATATGTTAAAATTTAGATGGTTTGGGTTTTATTCGGGTTCTGTTCGGGTTCAGGTTTAAACACACATTTAGGGAGCAGGGCTTCAAACTGAACCTGCACCTAGTGATAAATTGGGTTTTAATGTTTGTTTTGTTAGGCCATTTTTTTAATCATTAGCTATTTCATTGTAAATAAAAATTTAAAAAAATTGAAAAAAATGTATTCATCTTTCTCTATATAGGATTAAAATTTTAAACCCGAACCCAAACCATATCCAAACCCTCTACATTTCATTATTTATTTATTTATTTATTTATTGTTATATTGTGGTACAGGAGGTTGAACCTATGGCCTTGCTCGTACTTTGCAAGCACTTTACCACTGAACTGCACCCCCAGCCCCCCTCCTTTTATTTTGAGCCAGGGTCTTGTTAAGTTACACAGGTGGCCTCTGGCATTGAACTTGCAATCCTCCTGCCTTTGCCTCCCAAGTTGCTGGGATTACAGGTGTGTGCCACTACACTCAGTTCATCCTCTACATTCTAACCTGCCGAACCCACACCTGAACCTGAACTCAAATTTTTGCAGGTTTGAAGCCTGGATCTCTTGTCTGTCCCCTATCTCTACTCATTTCCAACTTTTGTAACCTTATCTAGGTTTCTTTTGAATCTTTATTTGTCCCTTCAACTCAAGATGAAACGGGATATTTACTAAAGAGTCCATATTCACAAGTGCTCTAAAATACAGAGGGAAAGAGAAAAAACTTTTTTTAAATGTAAAGGGTGAAGATTAGTGATGAAGAAGAGATACACAAATGTATTTTATTTTAAAAGTCTTCATTGTTCTGAGAATCGTTTTAACTAAGAATGAATAATTTGTCTCCTATAATCCAAATAAATATTCAGAAAACTCTTTTTAATGTTATGGCATTGCTAGCTAGGTTTCTTTCCATTACCCAACCTTGTCTTTTTTCATCAAAAACTATAATGTCAGTAGCTGAGTTAAATGTTGATCAGAAAAGCCACATAAATGTCAGAGAGCTTTTGAAATAGCCTCCAAATGTTTTTCCAGCTTGACACAAATAAACACAGCAACAGCTGTATAGTATTTTGTGCTACATGAATAACATTCCAACATGAGGTTAAAAATAATGTCAGAGAAGGTATCACACACCAAGAGAAAGTTACGTGGCAGATTGTGCCTTGTTTTAAAAATATTTTAACTGTGGCATTTAGCTGAGCTCTAGAATAAGATATTTTCCTGAGTGTAGACAGAACCTGTACATTTAAAGTCTCACAAGGGTAAGTATACCTGAATGGTGCCACACTAACCATTTGGAAATATATGCAAATTCTAAATAAGCACATTGAGACAGAAATTAGTGCACAGGCACATTCCATTGTCCTCAGGAAGCAAATAAAAACAAAACCACATGAAGAAACAAAAGTATATACATCAGGAAAATATTTCTTCTTACAGGGAAAAAAGTCATGTTTTCAAGATATTATACCATTTCACTGGGGTAGGGTTTTTTTAAAAATATTTGGGATAATAATTGCAGTACAGTTTTTTAGCATATGCCCATTTTTTTCCTCACACACCAAGTTGGATGCCAAGTTACTGATCAATCTCAAATTTTCCTTTTATACCGCAAGATTTAGTGCACCAATTAAACAAGCTTAATGTATATAGAATCATAAATACATATCTCTCTTACTCATGAGCTATTCATATTGCAACAGCGGCACCATCTCCACCGTATGACATCACTTGCCTTGAGAGTTTTCGTGACTCAATGGTTCTTGGATGGAAGCAACCAGATAACCCTGGAGGGGCAGAAATTACTGGCTATTTTGTGAACTACCGTGAGGTTATTGGTGGGGTACCAGGAAAATGGAGAGAAGCCAACATTAAGGCTGTCAGCGATGAGGCATACAAGGTGAGCACATGACTCCCTGTGGAGGGTGTGGCACATGCTGTGGATGGGGACGGGACATGCCTGCACACACACACACACAGCAACTTCAGAAGGGTTATTCACGTCCCTTCCCTGGTGCCCATGGTCTGCAGGACTTTGTGAAAAATATACCTTGGTAAATACAAGTGCTTTGACAAGCAAGGCAGGAGTTGAATGTTCTGATTCATATGATAAGCATCATTTCTTAGAATGTCTACCATTCTTAGAATGTCTACTTATTATGAAAACTAGCATTATTTAAAACTCAAAAATATCTGTAAGCAATACATTGCTAGCTTCAAGAGTCCCAGGATCCAATGACTCTGGATTTTTGACTTTCAATGTTTCAGTTACAATGGATAAAGGGACAGGGGTATGTACCCTGTAATAGTGGCTCTGGTGGCCTCAAAGTGCTGCTTCACATGTATTCCTCTATACTTGGGTGCCTCAATTGCTTAGGAACCTGAAGGGTCTCCCTGTTTGACTAGCTGATGACACCCTCTAAAAGCATCATCCACTAGGCCAAAATTACTTTTTTTCTGCACTCATTGAACCCCACACCTTGAAG
>VMDO01032167.1:0-19288 GCA_007922755.1 Pedetes capensis | reverse complement strand
TGAAATGTTCTTTAAAGGCTTAATTGAATCTTCCTGTGTAAGTAAGTTGATTCTAGTGGATTTATCTATTTCTTCTGTTTAAGTCAGCATAATTATGTTTTATCTTTTCTGAGGTCAATCTTGATCAATTACATTTTCTCAGAAAATGATTGAACTCAACCAAAGTTTCAAATTATTCACATAAAGTTATACAAAACATAACTAGATTTAATTTTTTCCTTTACTTTTCTATTGATTTTCTTCTCTCATTTTCTTATCTGTTTGGACTAACTGTTTCTCCTCCTAAAACAGATTTTACTTCTTTTCACTTAGATTATCTTTTACTCTTTTCATTCTATTTTTGTAAAGTGCTAGCTTTCAGATATAGCTTTAGTTTGCTGATTATCAGTTTTCCAAACCATTAATTTCTGATTTTACTTATAATACTTTCTTCTGCTTTTCTTCAGTTTGTTTGATTGCTGTTTTATTAATTTTTTGAGCTGAATATCTAACTTATTTTATTTGTATAAGTATTAGAAGCTATTAATGCTTTTCTTTGGTCACTTCATTAGCTAAGTTTTACATGTCAGTCTAACTCAGTGTATTTTAATGATTTTAATGCTTTTTAAGACTTTCTGCTATTTCAATTATTTGTCATCACTACCCAAGAAGTTTTGTGAGAGCATTTTTTCTTTTGATTTCCCAGTTAAAAAGTATGTTTTACTACCTGATTTTGTATCATGAAAAGCAAATGTGTCTGTATTATTTACACTTCCTGAGATGTCTTGAAATTTTTCTCTATGAACTAGTTAATTCTTGCAAATATTCCCTAGATACATATTGGGGAGGTGTAGTAGTCTCTTTTTTCAGAGTATAGATTCTGAGATATATCCATCTCATCTACCTGGGAATGATACTCCTGTTTTTCTCAATGCTTTACTTATTCTATAAAAGATAGAAAGAGGTGAACGGAAATCCTTCACTATTTATTTTCTATCTTTTCTAATTTGTATTTAATGAACTTGAATGTCATGTTATTTCATGTACACCCATACATGTTTATCAAAGCCCCATGAGATGCACACTACTTTTATACTACCTTTGTTGTTGTTGTTGTTAGGTGCCATTGAGTCGTGTCCAACTCACAGCGACCCTTATAGGGCTTTCAATGTTTTGAGATTGTTTTGGGATTGCCTCAGGAGTGGATTGCCACATCCTTATTTAATTCTTCTTTAATTCTTTGTTTTTACCTGAAGTATCCTATTTCTGGGCTGGAATTTAGCTCAGTTGGTAGAGAGCTGCTCTGCAGTCTCTGAGGTTCTGAGTTCTATTCCCAGCACTGCAAAAATGGGAGAAGGATGTGGCAATCCACTCCTGAGGCAATCCCAAAACAATCCCGAAACATTGAAAGCCCTGTAAGAGTCACTATGAGTTGGACACGACTCAATGGCACCTAACAACAACAACAATATACTATTTCTAATACTAAGATTCTTGCTTATTTAGTTCCTTTATTTAACTTATTTGTTTTCTTTTGTTGAGTTTTGGCTTCTTTGGTGGGCTCTTTTCAGTTATAAAAGAAAGATATGTTTATTGTAAAAAAAAATACAAATGAATACATAGAAAAAACTCACCTGTAACTCCACAGTTAATATTTGTTCCACATATTTCCTATTTTTAAACACATATGTATTTTTGGTTTTTACAAAAATGTATGATGACATTTTGTAACCTTCTTTTATTACCTAATATAATGAGAACATGAATCCATGCCACCAGTACTTTTCATTTCTTATTTCTAGTGGTGCTGAGGTCTGTATATATTGCATTACATGATTATGCCACCTTGTATTTAACCCAGCCTCCATATTGGGCTTTTAGCTGTTTTTTGTTTGTTTTGTTTCTGTTTGCTATATTACAAATAATACTGGAGTGAATTTTGGGGAAGATTGCATTTCTTTAGGGTACATTTGCTCTTTATTTCAACTTTATTAAATTAATTTGTGTGTGTGTGTGTTTTCCATATACCATATAGTTTTTCTTTTTTGATCTACTCAGAAACCTTTTGTAATACCCAAATTGATTAATTTATATTCATTAATATGAGATGTAGGCTTATCTTAGATCTGCCATTTTATTTTGTTCTCACTTCTTAGTTTTTCTTTTCCTGTGTGGTATATTAATTTAGATTTTTGAGTGTATTTATTCTGATATATAAACATTTTATTTATAATTGTATAATTCCTTCAAGTCCTTTTTTGACAGTATATATTAATTCTTCATTATAAGCAATGACAAAATTAGCACATTTCTTCTTCCCTGACCACTCCTTTTTAATTACTATTACCTTTTTATATGCTGTGGGTATAACTCAGTAGTAGAGTACAGGCTTAGCAGACACAAGAACCTGTGTTCAATTCCTGGCCTGAAGAAAAAAGAAGAGGAGAAAGAGGGGAAGAGGGGGGAAAGAAGGAAGATTATTTTTCAAATGTTTACCTTTATGTATTTAAGTACGCCAGCTCTAATACTGTCAGTGTGACTTAATGGTCATTGACAAATATTTAGCTAGTTGGTCAGAAAACTTGTTCTACTGCCCACTTTCTTTCAAATTTCTTTTAAGTTTTCGTTAGTTGTAGCTTTCTCAGGTCTAGCATCCAATTCCCTCTGATCTCGGAAGCTAAGCAAGGTCGGCCTGGTTAGTCCTTGGTTGGGAGACCTCCTGGGAATACCAGACACTGCAGGCTAGGGAGAAGGACCTGGCAATCTACTCCTGAAACAATCAGCCATTGAAAACCCTATGAATAGCACAGTAGCACTGACAACAGTGCCAGGCATGACACAGTGTTTTGTTCTGTCGTACACAGGATCACTATAAGTCAGCCTGGACTCAATGACACCTAACAACAACAACATCAACTCTCTTACACTCTCAGAACACAACAGACATAAATTCATTGTGCTAATCTCCACATTTGTACACTGTTTATACCAGTAAAATATATCCAATGTTCCTTATCGCTTGTTGGGATCTTCCCAGTCATCTCTTGGCTACCATAAGTTTATTCTCTAGAGGATTCCTCAGAAAGGACACATAAAAAGTTTATTTCCTTAGCTTTTGCATATTCATAACTTCTATATATAGCCATTATATTTAAAGGACAGCTTAGATGCAAATGAAATTCTTGACTTATGTCTTCTTTCTTTGAGGTGCTGATTTTTTTAAGTGTTTCCCTATTCTACTTTAACAAGGAATTGTGCTGTGGAGGAATTATTCCTCTGCATATGTTTTGATCTCTTTGCCTAGCTGCCTAGAGAATGCTATAAAATTTTTACAACTTACAAAAATTTACACGACTATGTCTCAAACATTAACCATCCTAGGTCAGTGTCTCCTAATACATGGGAAGAACTTTTGACATAAATATTTAAGTCATTTTTATTTAAATAAAATCTTATTAAACATTTTAAATATTTCTTTTTCATTTTTTAAAATTTTTACCTTCAAAGACACTAATTGTGCAAATACTGAAGCTCCTTTGCCATTCTTTTCTAACTATAATATTCTATCTAAACTTGCATATATTTTTTAAATTTGCATTCATTTTTATAACTTCTCTCATTTCTTCTTCTATGTCTTTCCATGGGATAATATGTTCTCTCCTGTGCTTTTCAATTTTATCTCCACGTCTTTGATGGCTGTCTTTTTTTTGACTGTGCTCTGAGATGTGACTGTTCCTATTTTGACTTTTTGTTTATGTTGCCATTTCTTTCAAGTTCTTATATTTTTCTTTAAAATTTTTATCCATAGAGATGATTAATTTATATGTGCTTTTCTTCAAATAGTCAATGAAGTATTCGGCCACAAATTCTACTTTGTAGCAACATTTCTCTAGTGATGGTTCTTCATTCATTAGTAAGTTTTGATAGTCTTGCTTTCTTTACTCTTAAAGTTGGTTGGTTGTTGGTTGGTAAGTGCTGTCAAGTCGGTGTCTGACTCATAGAGACCCTATGTACAACAGGGGAAACACTATTGTCAGTGCTTCTCTGCTATTGATAGGGTTTTCAATGGCTGATTTTTCGGGGGGAGTGGGTTGCTGGGTCCTTCTCCCATTCTTAAAGTACTTTGTATTAATTCAGAGCTTGTACATCCTCTCATCTTTTTCTTAGTCACCGTTGAGTCAATAAACCAGCTACTTGCAGGAACCCCCTTTATTGTAGGAAGGGACAGTCTAGAAGATATTTATAAAACATTCTGTGATGCCACAGAACAGAAAAATTCTTGCAAAAATAGCTCATGGACATTTTTGGTTTTAGTACTGGGATTTGAATCCAAGGACTCTTGCATGCTAGGCAAGTGCTTCACCACTGCGTCACACTCCTAACCCCATTATTTATTTATTTATTTATTTATTTATTTTGTTTATCTATCTATTTACAGGGATTTAGCTCAGTTGGCAGAGCACTGCGCTGCAGTCTCTGCGGTCCCGAGTTCAATTCCCAGCACCGCAAAAATGGGAGAAGGGCCTGGCAATCCACTCCCAAGGCAATCCCGAAATGGTCAGCCACTGAAAACCCTATGAGGGTCGCTATGAGTCAGATACCGACTCGACGGCACCTAACAACCACAACAATCTATTTACTTATTTATGAAAAGACAGGGTCTCACTAACTTGCACAGGCTGCCTCTGGTCTCAAAGTTGTGATCCTCCTGCCTCAGTCTCTGAGTCCCTGGTATTAGAGGCCTGTGCCACAATGCCTGGCTTCCTAGACACAATTCTTTATGAAGTCTCCACCTTCTGATTCTTTCTACCAAAACCATGCTGGGACACTTCTGTTGGTCTCTCTGATTAACCCACTTCCCACATCCGTTGTTGTAAACACATGATGTTGTTTTTTGTTCTTCCAGGTATATCCCTCACCTCTGGGGAACGCTGGTACTTTCTGAAATAGCTGCTCTCACTCTCCTTGCCACTTCTTACCTCTCCATGCATCATTTCTTTCTGTTCTCAGCTAGTTTGGGTAACCATTAACACAAGGTTTGGGAGCTGTTATACATGCCTCCCAATTTCAACTAAGACAGAATTTCCACCACTTTGATTCTTTCATCTTTCTTTGGGGATTTTGATAACTTTCAGAATGATAAGAAAATGATGAAAAATCCACTTAAGAAGCCATATTCATTCCAGAGCTAGTAAGTTAGCCTTTTAGCCAGAACCCTCCATTTCCCTTCCCTCTCCTAGCTGTTGTTGTTGTTGCTGTTAGGTGCTGTCCAGTCAGGTCCAACTCATAGCAACCTCATAGGGTTTTCAATGGCTGATTGTTACATGATTGTTTCTAGAGTGGATTGCCAGGTCCTTCTCCCATTTTTGCAGTGCTGGGGATTGAAATCAAGTCCTCAGAGAGTGCAGTGCAACACTCTGCCAACTGAGATAAGCCCCAGCCTGTCCCCCAACTAATCCATTTTATATGTTGGTGTTATGTGCTAATCTTCTGAAGTAACAGGTCTTTGTAAAGATTAATTTCTCCATCCACTCAAAATTATGTATTTTCTTGCTGACCTCAAACTCCTTAACCCACTGTGAGAGGCTGCCCATCATCAACCCCAACTACTTTCCAACCTTCTTCACTAGTCCAGCTACCATACCCTGTTCCCTACTCAGTCTTGTCTTTCTAGCCTCCCTACTTTATGCCTGCCATTTCTGCCAGGCAAAATACCCTCCCCCTCCACTTACCTTCACGTGAGCATATCTCACCAATGAACCCCCAGCTGGAAATAATTTTTCTCTTGCTCTGGTCTAATATTTTTTTCTATACTTACTTTAGAGACTTTGTCTTTCTGTCTGACAGTATAGTTATGTTCATATTTCTTGTCTTCCCTCCCAGCATGAAGGCTCCAGAGAGAATAATTCTGCCTGATATATCTTAGTTTCCCACAAAATATCCAGCACAATGAAAATACTCCATAAATATGTGTTGAATGAATGAGGTCACTCTCAGTACTTAAATAAGAATAGAAATAAATATTGCTTTAAAGATTAATCATTTTGCTGAGCTTCAGGGATACCATCATTCCATAAAGGAAGAAATTAGTATTTTATCATGATTTGCTCATTTCATGACATAAAAATTTTAAAGGAACCATCCCATTATTTATGGGTCAAGCAATTGCGCTCCAGCATGTTTTTTGATCCATGTCTGTACTTCTGTTGAGCCATGCCTTCCTGCTTCCTGGTATGTCTTTGCACCTTTTTCTATGATCCTGTCAAGGCCTGCCATAGACCATCCTTCCCTGAGGAATTCTCTAACCTCCCAGGACTCAGGGACAGGTGTTTTTTGTTGTTGTTGTTGTTGTTGTTGTTTTTAATGAATTCTCAGAGAAAATTTATTGCCATAAAGCACTTAGCTGTGATGACCCTGTGTGTTACTGGAGTGACTAAATTTCTTATCTTCCCAAGTAGGCTGGATTCTTTGAGAGCAGGAATGATAGCTTACATCTTTTGTCCTAAACTGGATCATGTCCAATAGAATTATTATAAGGCTTCCAAGAACCTTAGTCATCTCAGGCTGACACAATGTTCCTAGAGAAAACAGCCATAATCTAATTACCAGCTCAGACATATACCCACTTCAATGTCCTCCCTCAAAAACAACTGTACCATCAGCTTTTTTCCTCTGGACTTTTATCTCTAAGGCTCAGGGGTGAGGGAGCATTTTTTTGAGGCTGCCAAGCTTTGGCCACTATGTAATGAACCAAGAAAGGTGATGCTATACTGGGTTCTAGTAAACAAAGTGTCAACTTGTCAGGCCATCCTGGCCATTAAGAGGAGCAGGGAAGGGCAGAGAGGCAGGACATAGAGAAAATGTAAAATAAAACACCTGGAATGGCTTATCCCTAGACCAATCATGGGGTATATATGCACGTGCCAGTGTGTGGTGAAATGACCCTTCCTGCTCAGGTTCTCATGTCTGTCTCCTTACACTGTCGCTTGCCAAGGTCCCATAGAAAAACAATAGGCTGTAACTGCACAAAACACAACAGAACCCAAGCCTTAATGGTATACGGAATCAGTACATGAATGGGAAAGTGTATGTCACGTGTTCTTCTACAGTGGTACCAGGGCAAATTCTTTTATCTGTAGAAATAAAAATAAAGTTAAGCTATGAGTGCCACCTGGTGGACAGCTTTGCTACTGCACTGGACTCCTCCAAAGAGAAAATTTAGTGAATGTTGAGTTAGTAGATGTGAGTTGACTGGGCACGAACTTCTGGTCCTGCTCATACCTCCATCTTACCCATGATATTTTCTACTGTATTAGTGCATGGAGAACAGAGAGTAGTTGCCTGAGTCAAACAATCTGAAGGATTTTGATGTCAGCAGCTGGTGACATAGGGCAGACACAGGGAGAGTTAAGAGGGATGGAGGGATGCCCTTAGGCAGTACTGTGAATATGAATACCCGACTGTCATACATACACGTATATATACGTTCATTTGTTCATACATAAGACCCTTCCCTTTCATTATCTCCTGTAAAAGATGGACATTGCACTTTCCCTTTTTCTGACTTCCTTGTTCTTTGGGTTTTGTCTTTGCCCTTGAAGTTCATTTTAGCCTGTGTAAACCCTGGGGTTGGTGGCCAAAAATCCTATCTGCTATGACCTGCCCTGGTTCTAGCACACCTCTAAAGGTCTTCCTGGAAAGTTGTTGTTCATTTACTTTCCTTTCTATCCTAACCTGTGACAAGGACTTAACTGTGTGATACAAGTCTGAATTGGTAGTCGGGGCTGTGAGAAGGCTGGACTGGACTCCTGGGTTCAATCTTCAAAGCGTTCCAGCCTAGCAGCTGCTGTTCCCAACAAGCTCCTGGGTGAGGGGATCAGTGAGACAGCATTCATCGTCCTGACAGAATGGCCCCCAAAGAGGCTGTTTGTTTTTGTGTCGCCACTGCAGCTGAGGAAGATGTGACTCAGATTCTGGCCCCACCATGGTGACTTTGCAAAGGAACAGATTTTCCTCACCATGGTAACAAAACTGAAGATACACACAGAACAGGAGCTTCAGGGTCACAGGTCCCACAGATCAACAGAGGTCCTCAGCAGAGGCCAGGTTTGACAGAGCTGTGGCCACTCAGGCTGGGGTCCCTTTGTGGGCCAAGCTATCAGCTGTGTTCCATTGCACAGCTAGGTCTGTGAACGAAGAGGCATCATCTGTGTCAGACAGACCTGGAGTGCACCCTGGCCCAGACATGAACCATCCCTGTAAGCTGTAAGTCACTTCTTCTAGGTCTTATAGTTTTCCTGCACAAAATGGGGATAATACTCCTTTTCCCATGGGGTTTTGTAAAAACCCATGAATTCAACAGTACCTAGCACAAGTAGGACTCAATATTAATTCTCTTTACAGCTGTTATCTCTGGACAATAGGAAAATAGCTATTTATATTGCTGTTGTGTATGCACTTCTATTTTTTTTGCACATGCATAATAACAATGAAAATAATTCATTGAACACTGGAACTTTTTAAAACTAAAATATTTATTTTATTTTGAATTATTTAAAGGAATTAGCACTTAGATGCTATGTTTTTATAATTTTTCCTTATATTATTTTAAAGAGACCATATGCTATCTTTACAACACATAAGTGCAATTGCATATTTCAAAAACCAGAAAATCATTTTGTAACACATCTTATATTTTGTTCAAATGATACTCCAAAATAATTTTCCCATTAATATATACCTCATTTCCTATAGCTAGACTTTTTTTCTCCTTAGGAATGGAAACATTTGTTAAACACCTAAATAGGTGAGGCTGTGTTCTATTTTTGTACATTTTCTAAACTTACTTAAGACACAGTAAGATCCACTGTTTGTGGTATACACTTCTGAGTGGCAAACAATTCATGGAGTCACAGAGCCACCACCACCTTGACACGGAGCAAACAGCTCTGCAGCCCCCAGTTTCCTTCATGCTGTCCCTTTGGAGTCACCATCCTTTTCACTCTCAGTCCCTGGCAGCCACTGGTTTATGCCTCATTCCTGTAGTTTTGCCTTTTCCAGAATGTCATAGAAATGGAATCGCACACTAAGTATCCTTCAGTGGCTTCTGTCACTAACATAATGCATGTGAGATTCATCTACTAAGTTGTGCACACCAGGAGCTCACTCCCCTTCATTGCTTCAGTGTGTGGTTGGCAGAAGCATTCTGAGAGCCATGCCCATCCCATCCCCTGCACTGCCTTCCCTAGCTTGATACATAGGAAAATGCAAACTAAAAAATCCAAAAAAGATTTATTTATAGACGCTTGTACTGAGGGTCACAGAGACAGAAACTGAAGAAATGGTTTGATCCCCAGCCTCAGGAAAGTTATCATCCCAGTGGTGAGCTAGCACCAAACCGGTCATGACACTCAAGCAAGAAAGGCCAAGCCACTTCCCATGAGGGAGCGAAGGAGCACAATGGTCAAAAATGACATCTAGGTTTGGAAAACAGGAAGAATATGGGAAGAATGTCAGGAAGATTCTTAGAGGAAATGAGCTTTAAAATATGAGGGGGCTTCGGGCAGGTGGAAAAAAACCAAGAGTGACATAAGCTAAGAATGGAGAGCAGGAAAAGGAACCCATGCTGGAGACAGAAGGAATTAGGGATGTAAGATTCAAAGGCAGCCAATGTGAGGAGGACCAGTGAGTGAGGGGGAGGCTGGATACCAGGAAGGAAGCTAGAGATCAGATAAAGGGGGCCACAAGGCCAGAAAGGACATTAGGTTTAATCTGAGGGTGATAGAGCTACCAACGGGTTCTGAGCAGAAGAGGGCCACCTTCTCACATGTTAGTAGGATCAGTCAGGCAATTCTACTGTGAATGTTCTGTAGGGACCAGGGGCAGATGTAGGGAACCATATAGAAAGCTATTACTGCAATCCAGGTGATGTATCATGATGGCTATCGCTTCTTGGCCTTTTGGCCAAGATCAAGTATAGTATTTGTTCTTATTTGGGTTAATCATGATGGCTGAGGCAGAGGGAGGGTAGAGGAGATGACAGGTGGTCAGAATGTGGGTATATTCTGAAGGTAGAGCCAGCAGAATTGGCTGGACTAAGCACCTGGAAGGATGGAGTTAGCATTTCCCTAGGAAGAGATGATTATAGGCAGAGCATGTTTGAGGTATAAAGTTAGTAGTTGACTACTGAATGTGTTAAACTGAACAATAACAACATGGACATACTAAGTAGAATTAGGGGAGAGGCGAAGGACAGAAATGTAAACTGGACTGTAATCCATGCACCAATGAACAAGAAGAATGCACGTGGATAGCAGCAGGGGAAAGAGACTGAAGCGGGGAAAGGCTGTCAAGATGCCATGGTGGTGGACGGGGCACAAAGAGATGGAGGTCTGGCCTTGGAATAGGAGTGAAAGAGACTCTTGATTAAGATTATTTAAAGGATAGCTCTCTAGTCTGAGGCATAAAGACAAAAAGCCCCAGTTTAAATCTTGGATGACTTCAAGACTGGTATAACCTTGCTGAAAATAATTATTTATGGATCTTGTTTACATTTTATTTCAGACCTGTAGTTTACAACTGATAAAACTATGTACTTTATATTTTCCAAAAGAAATCAACTTAATACCTTTTTCCTTAATAGGATCATAAAGCTTTTGTTTTGTGGTATTTTATCATCAAATGGTGGCATTTGATCAACCTCCGTGCCTGAAAAGTTCCCACTCCTCTGCTTTCCTTAGAACCATTTATCTTGAACACTCTCAATCTATAAACTGTCTCAAATTGTTTCCAAAGTGAGCAGCACACAGAGTATGAATAAATTCAAATTCAAATGCTTAAGTTCACTTTCCTGCTCTAATGAATGTAATTGAATGTTTCAGCCTCGATCATGATTTCCAAGGCCTCAAAGGTCACAAGTCTAAGTAGCAACGGCCTTGTTCCCTGTGGAGGGGCACCGAAAGACCAAAGATGGCGGCTCAGCAGAGCCTACCATTGGCATTCACATTTGTGGGCTGTGTGGTTTGTATTTTTAAGGAATCCCTGTTCTTAATATAAGCTAATTCTGATTTTTAATCACTCTTGGAGGTGATAGGTAGTCCTCCAACCTGGATCTCTTTTTCTTCTTGAAGGTTCTTCCTGAGTCTCCTCATCTTGAAATTGCCTGCCACACAGTCACTCATCCGGGGATCTTGACAGCCATCCTGTCTCCACCAGCACCTCAGCCAGTCTCCAGTTCTGTTAGTTCTCCCTCCCAATGACTGCTCCATCTGCTCCTTATACCCACCTCTGCCAGTGTCTTCGAGGGTCCCTTCCCGCCTGGATGACAGCCACAGCATTGTAACTGGCCTTCTCAGTTCTCCTCTCCTTTTCCTCTAATGCAGCCTCCACTGTTTCTACAGTGGCCTTTCAAACATGCACAGTCCTGCTGAAAGCCTGCAGCAATTCCACCATCACTTTAAGACAAGGGCCCAACCTCCTGGCACCTCCTGTTCAGATTCAGTTTTCTCCTCCAATCTTCTCTCTTCTCAGAATCCCAACATGCAAATCTCCCAGCCATAGAACTATTCCAGTTTCCCTAAACAGCTACTCCCTCTCACTTTTGTGACTTTATCCAAGCGCTACTTCTGCTTTGACCAACCTGTTCCCTTTCTCTACAATGATCTTCACCATCCTTCAGGACTCCACTTACACCTCAGCTTCCTTGGCTTGTCTCCCCAGCCATCCCTCATCTGTGTTAGACTGGGTGTTTCTTGCCTCCTCCTCCCATAAAACTCTTCCCTTCCCTCCATCCTACCTTCTACCCTACTGAATCATGACTAATACCCAGTAACATACATAGGCCCATGCACACATAGAGACACACATATATAACCACACATACAAGCCCAGTGCCAAAACTGCCTTCCGTCTGTTTTATCCCTGGTACCTAGCACAGTGCTGGCACAGAGCAAACATAGTAAACTCCCAAATAAATTAATTAAGTAAGTAAGTAAGTAAAACTTTGAAGTTTACTAGGCTCTGACAATTTGAGATGTTACTGTCAGGAGCCAAATATATTTCTCCTTTACCTCCTTTAGAAAACCATTCATTTATTTCCCCTACAAAGGCCCTTCATTGAAAATTTCCACCAGAACTTCTATAGATAGAACAAGGCTAGGACTCGTGGCACAAGTGTATACACTCTACCCATCACCAACCAATCGCATAGGCAGCTGCTTTCATACTGTCAATCTGGATTCTATTTATTTATTTATTTATTTTGCAGTACTAGGGGTTGAACCCAGGGCCTTGCGCTTGCATGCTTTGCAAGTGCTGGACCACTGAGCTGTACCCTCAGCCCATTTTTTTAACTTTTCGACTGCCTCTGGTCTTGAATTTTTGATCCTCCTGCCTCTGCCTCCCAAGTCATTGGGATTATAGGCATTTGCCACCACGCCCAGCTCAATCTGGATTCTTGAAATAAAATGACTTCAATAGTCTTTTCAGATCTAACCTGCTTATGAGTAAAGAAGTTCAGCTAGTACATGCCTGTACAGAAGCTCAAGGAGAGGGCTTTCCCCAAACCTTACTGTACCACCACGATCTATTAAGGCACACAGAATACCAGTGGTGAAAACATGGAACCCAAAGGGTATAGTGTGCATTGGCACAATCCACCCTCCCCAACTGCTAGAAGAGATCGTCTGTGCAGTGTGATTTAGACAGGTTCTGGGAAGGCCCTTGTGTTCCCAATTGTCTTCCACTCAAAGATCCAAGCCCTGGATCTCTCTCAGCAGAAATATCTCCCATGACAATCTGCCTAGTCTTTTTAACTAGGAATGTTTTAGAAGAGCAGGCAGCATGGTAAACTGCCGCCCAGAGTGTGAATCACTTTCTCCAAGGCAAGAGGTGCATTGAATAGGACAAAGGCACAAAGGGAAGCTGGAACAAAAAGGAAAGACTTGGGAAAGGAAAGTGGGCACCTTCCTAGTTAGCTTAACTTACACTCCTACCATGTCAGCCCCAATTCCCTGCCCTGTCTGCTTTTGTTCCTATTAAATGTTCTTAGATCGGAGAAGTCCTCTACATTGACCTGCTAAGCAAAAAGGACTGAAGGTTTGGGGAAGTTGGGTGGGAAAATTGTTTTGTTTTGTTTTAAACCTACAACCCTCTGTGACTTGTACAGGATCTTGACCAAAATCTAGGTCTGAATAAGTCTTCAAAGCCAAGCGATGAAGCATTCTGCTGAAGTACGTGCATCTAATGGCAAATGAACTTGCCCGTGATCTCTTTCAAAGGCATGATTGTTCTCAGCAGTTCCATGAAACTGTCATTTTCCCCCAGAAGGCAGAGCAAGTCCGCTTTTCAGGAAATGATACCATCCAATTTATAAGTGCACACGACTCTGCTGCAGTCTCCAGGGTGCCCAATAAAGCTGATTTGCACACTGATCTCCAATAATGCCTATGAATAATACATGAATAACGCACATTTCAAACATGTCCTGAATAACAGTTTAAGTAGAAATAGATGGTGTTATGTCATGCCTTCCAGAGCAAGGGTTCAAAGGGCATGGCAACCAAATTAGACAGAAGAAGGCAGGGTGGGGGCAGGGTGGAGAACTCATCAGAGAACTGGGGTATTCAGCACTCAGCAAAAGCAGGCTTAAGGTAGCCAAGGTAGTGGTTTTGCAAAAGGTTTTGACAGTAAGAAGACACTAAGTACATCAGTGTAAGGTTTGGTAAAACCACATGCAAAGCAGACAGTTCTTTTTTATTTATTTATTTATTTTATTGTTTTAGTACTAAGGGGCTGAACCCAGGGGTAGCTCATACTTTGCAAGTGCTCTGCCACTGAGATACACCTCAGCCCTTTTTTAAAATTGACACAGAGTCTCACTAAGTTACTCAGGCTGCCTCTGGCCTTGAACCTGCGATCCTCCTGCCTCTGCCTCCTGAGTCTCTGAAATTATAGGCGTATGCCACCACACTTGCTCTAGCAGACAGTTTTTGACCAGGCAAGACCTCACAGAGTGAGGAATCCCCAAGAAGGGAGTAGAAAGCATATGCTTTGTCAGAAAAGATTAGGGGTGACCTTCAAATCCTAGCAATCCCAGCAGCAACTCCACATGGTAGAATTTCTCCTGACTGCTTATGGAAGCAATCCAAGTTTATTGGGCAGCTCAGGTTGTCAACATTGAGCCTTTTGCTCCCTGGCTGCACACTTACTGCTCATGGTAGAAGTCATGTAGAATCATCAGAGTCATGAAGTGATGTGTTGTCCACTAAGTCCAGGGGCTTGCCCTGTCAGTCATCCCTCATGGCTTCCCAAAGTCCCACCTCCAACTCATATGAAAGCTGGGCTACCCCTGGCCTCAGCACTGACTTGCTGCAATAGCAGCTAGTTGCTATGTTCAAGAAGGGCATAAAGGATAGGCAAAAGAATAATACATATATTTTTTTAAAATAGTGGTCTGGTGATATAGCTCAGGGGTAGAGCACCTGCCTAGCATGTGTGATGTCATGGGTTCAATCCCCAGAATTGAAATGAGGAAGGCAGGAAGGAGCCAAAATGGAATAAATTACTTTCCCTTTGGATTTTCCATATTGGAGCATCCAGCTTTGAGTTGTCCCTTGTGTCAGATAGGAGAGGCAGGGACAGATATAGAGCAGACACTGAATAGACATGTAAGCCAGCAGCCTCAGTCAGGTGTGAGGATAGAGCCAGGTGCCTGAGCATAGGGAGGCAGTGAATATTCAACTGCCCCTGCCAGAGTCCTACCCCAGGAGATTAGCCAAGCCCAAAGAAGGAGAGAGTGATCAAGTATAAGAATCAGATGTGCATTTCAGGCAGGAAATAACAGACGGTTACAGATTCCAAGGCAAGCCTCCCAGGAGCCGTATCTCCCCTCACCCTCAAACCTCAAAGAAAGGAGTTGGACCTACTGATGTACCAGAGTTTTGACCTAGAGCCTAAGGGAAACTGGTCAGGCCCTTTCCTACTCAGGTCTCTCAAGCCCTGAGAAACACAGAGTCCTTAGTGCTCTGGACTGGAAAACAGGGCCAGGCAGAAGCTATCTGCTCTAGCAAGGTCACATGAGACTGAGAAGCAAGTGCTCCTAGGCTCTCACTGTGGGCCAGCACATTTCCAGCTGGGGATGAAGTTTAGACTGGCATGTTCAAAAGCAAGTGAGAGACAATGACAAAATGACACAGGTTGGCATGATGTTGGCAAGGGCACGAGCAAGAGCCCCTCAGTCACCCAGGCAAGGAAGGGCTGGCATTGCACACACCCCAGGATTCATGAGAAGCCCGAGAATGCATCTCCTGTGGTGGTGAGTGTTATGGTTCGAATATGGAGCACCCCCACAGGCTCATGTGTTGAACACTTGATCCTCAGTGGGTGGCTCTACTGGGGGAGGCTTTGGTAACTTTAGGAAAAGAGACTTAGCTGGAGGAAGTACGTGACTGGGGGTGTGTCTTTCAGGGCTATATCTTGCCCTGGCCCCTTCCTGTATTCTTTCTCTCTGCTTCCGGTCCACCATGAGGTGAACAGCCTGTGCTACATACTCCTGCTGCCACGATGCTCTTCTTCACTATAGCTCCAGAAACAGAGTCGAGTGACCATGGACTGAACCCTTGGAAATCAAAAGCTAAAATATATTTCCTCCTTTAAATTGTTCTCTCAGGTATTTTGCTCACAGCTGTACAAAAGTAACTGACACAATGGGCATGTGAACACTGATAACTGACTGATGGGAACATTGATTGGTAATTGGCTCCCTCATTGTGCTCAATCCACATTCTCAAAAGGCGGGGTGACATCTTATCTCTTGGCAGAAAGGCAGGGAGGAACTGACTAACGTGATCAGTCTCTCTCCATTCAGCTCCATGTAACAGTACAGACTGGCTAAATAAATACCATTTCTGAGCTGGGCATGGTGGCACATGCCTGTAATCCCAGTGACTAGGGAGGTGGAGGCAGGAGGACCACAGGTTTGAAGCCAGAAGCAGCCTGTGTAACTTAGCTAGACCCTGACTCAAGATAAAAAAAATAAAAAGGGGTTGGGGGATGTGGCTCAGTGGTAAAGCATTGATAAAGTATGCTCGAAGCTCTGAGTTCTGCCCCTAGTACCTCCAAAAACAACTAAAACAACAAAAAAACTATTTCCAACACTGCCCAATGATGAAACTCATGTTCACATTATTGAAATCCAGACACCACTTCTCTTATTATCTTGCTTAATTCATACTGACTGAGGTATCTTGCTATTTGCCTTATACGGAGTACGGTGAGATAATTTAATGACAGTCCTACACTATATATTGAATATGGGCTCTCAGGCACAGTGCCAGCTATAGCTGTAGGACAGGAAGCTCCTGACTGCTAGGAATTCACAGCCCAGAGGGAAAGACAGCATGAAATAAGCAATATGAATACAAGTGTTATGGAGGGAGAGCACAAGATGCATGCAACCCCGTTTT
The DNA here is from genome assembly GCA_007922755.1 of Pedetes capensis. Classification (NCBI taxonomy): domain Eukaryota; kingdom Metazoa; phylum Chordata; class Mammalia; order Rodentia; family Pedetidae; genus Pedetes; species Pedetes capensis. The sequence goes on along the minus strand of VMDO01032167.1, from coordinate 2,846 downwards.
GAAGGATGAATAATACTAGTCTACCTTTTGTTGTCCCACCTTTGCTAAACAAAGAAAGAAAATGAATAAAAGAAGAAAGGGAGGAAAAGGGAGAGAAAAAAGGAAAAAAGGAAGGAAAGAAGGGAGGAAGGGAGGGAGGAAGGAAGAGAGGGAGGAAGGGAAATTTTAAGATAAGAATAAAAATAAGTGGTACTGGCTCTTGGCTTAAAGACAAAGGGGTAATAGTGGGTGGTGAGGTCTGTGGTAAATTGAGAGATGACCTCAACTCTGAAGGAAACTCCTCCAGGTAATTGCTTCCAAGTGCAATTGTGATACCTTTTTTTCCCAGAGCTCTCACTTTACAAAGGAAAACAAAACATTCTGATTTATTCTAGACAAGTACTCCTAATTTTTAAACTTTGTCCCACATTTAAAAAAAATAAAGGATATACAGATCAAACCAAACCAAACACTCTGACAGATGGGAGTCAACACTTGAGGTGCCAATTTGCAACCTCTGCTTTAAATGCTCTCAAGGAAGGTCCTGGCACTTAGAGTATGGTGCTAGACAGCTTCCATTCTTTCAGAACTGGCCCTTTCTCCACAGCATGGAAATGGTTCACACCAACTTCACATTCCTTTTATGTTTCTGCCATCAGAACAGAGTTAGCATTTTACCTCAGCTTTTGCTAAGCCCACTAACTGTCTTTTGAGCAGGACATTGGATGAGGTGACCTCAGAGGTCCCTTCTGAGTCTAATTGACAACCCTCATCTTAAAACTGGGAGAATAATGGCAGCATAACAATGATAAAGCCAGAGAGGCATTAAGTGCTTCATTTTCAGTGAGTTTACTTGTGTTACCTGGCTGAAATCACTCACAGAATTTAATCATCCCATTTATGTAAGAAACCTTAGCCCTGAATTAGAAACTGGTTATGACTGGCTGTCTCCCCATCCACCTTTTTGGATGCTTATGCTAGAGATCCAGGGACGCCTGAAACTGAAGGGCATCTGACTTTACTGACCCACTGTCCATGTCACGCACAGGGTAGGCACGTGCAAAGGAGGGTGGACCGGGTGAAAAGATCATTGTCTCTGCTATGCATCAGGGTAGCTCTGAAAGGGGACACAGCTTCTTCAGAAACTGAAAATCTACCCAGAGAGAGAAAAGTGAGTGCTAACTTAGGAATGAATTCAGCAAGAAAAGAGATGAGAGGTGCTGGGGGAGTTGGAATATTTTTTTTGCAGCATAGATAGATTGAATTGGGCCCCAGGAGAGTTGATTCAAAAGTGAAAATGCTGAGAGGTGGAGAGAAGGTGAAATCCAAGCCATTTCCCTTTTTTGGTTTCCTAGGTTGATCACTATTTGGTGGCCTGGGAGAAGGGAGTAAGGAAGGGTGTGGGGAAAGGCAACAAGGGAGGCAAGAGGAGAACCCAGGGCAAGGGAGTCTCAGTCCTGCTTTTTACCTTTTGCCTCTGGTGCTCAAACCACTGTGGCCATGGTGCAATTGTGCAGTACCTGGGCAACAAATGACAGCAAAGGGCAATCCAAACTGGGGCCTCTGCTCTTTGTGTCTCTGTTGGCTAATTTGCATATCTCTGGGTTGTAGGGCAGGTGCACCAAGTCTCCAGAGCCTGATTCCCTCAAAGGCAAAAGCTGCAGGAGGTCCCTGCTGGGCTGAACTTGGCTCTTGGCCCTGGACAAGTCACAGAGCAGAAAGCGAGGCTGGGGGAACACAGAGAAGACCTGAAAGCCCCCTCTTTCTATTTGCCTGAAAGCCTGGAGGGCACTTTTCCAAAAGAGTTCAAGCCAAACACTGCAAGCTGTCTGCAGAAGGAAGAACCCTGTGGGGTGTGCTGAGGGTCACAATGGGAGGCAGAGTGAGAAAGGAAGGGAGAGAAGGCAGGAGGGAGATCCTATTTGGAAATAAGGGGAAAGCTTTGAACTTGCAGATCTCTCCAACTGAGGCCAAACTCACAGGAAACCAGCCCCAGCTGGGTGCCTTAGGAGCTTGTGAATAAATCTGAGGGGTAGGGGGAATGATAGTTCCCCACCCCTAATGCATTCACCCCAAGGTGCTGCTGGACATCTGTTCCATAATTAACCAGGCTCTCCTCTCCACCAACCTCCTCCTCCCCCTTCACCTCCTCCTGTGGCTGCTGAAACATTTGTCATAATTATTCCCTGGGTCTCCAAGGAGCTCTCTGGAAGGAGTCTGCTGCTTGGCTCTTTTCTCTTCTCCCGCCTCTCCCATTCTGAGCAAGGTGATATCAGCCCTTAGGCTAGTAGGGCTTTGGGAGCCTTCCATTTCCCAGAGGCCACTGCAGCATCCCATCCTCCCCACCCTAGCCCATGGGTGAAAGTTCTATTCTCTCTTGATGGGATGCAATGGGGCACAAAGGAGAAAGGTGCACACCAGAGTAGGCAAGAGGACAAGTTTCATCAACATGTGATCCTTCCCTCCCTGTCTCCCCCACGATCTGATATGCCCATGGGAGGAAAATCACAACAGTAATGAAAAGTGATGGGAATGTGGCACACAGAAAATGGTGAGAACATCTTTCCACTAATAATATCATATATTCTAGATAAAAGAATGAGGGAAGAATGAGGGATTCATTGTTAGCATCTGTTAGCACATATTGTCCATTCTAGGCATTCAAAAGATCACTGAAGAGATGAGTCACTGCTTTATCACATACTCTATAGTTTTCTCTAACCACAACACTCATGAGAAGTAAGTAATGGAATCTTAACTTGAAGGTGAAGAAAAGTGAGGCACAGAGAGATTGAGCAACTTCACCAAGTTCAAACAGCTAATAAAAGACAAAGTCAGGATTTGGACACAGGCCTATGACACCAAAC